>JBAPGN010001201.1:0-24775 GCA_037355405.1 Vitis amurensis | reverse complement strand
GAAAGATCGCAGAAAATGAATTAGTATCAGTCTTCAATTTCCTGATAAAAAAAATGCTTCTTAACAAACTCAAATTTTAATTGCTAAATCTAGCATTCTCACTACAGAATTGATAAACTATAAAGCTGTTGACCCTCCAACCACCAGTTCTAAAAAGCCAAAAAGAATGGGTCAAAATCAGCGTGCTTACAAAGAAAGAAACTGGTCCTTCCACATACTGTCATGACTGATCTATATGAGCATTATTATAGCAATGAACTCCCAGAGAGCCCTTAAATTGTAATTGATTAGTAATAGTATCTCAATATATTTAAACCTCTCAATGAGTCTCTCTTCAGAATATTAGTTTGAGGAGGTAGACACCAATTTTTTGTTTTTAAAAAGCATTTTCTTTCTCGAATTTAATATTTCAAATGACCAAGTGCTAGATGTGAGTCACCTAACCTTTGTTTGTCTCATTATTTTGCTTTTGTCAATTGTAGTTTGGCTACCATCTTGTCTTCAACAGTAGTGTAGCTGTTTGTGGACCATATTTAGGCCCTTTAAGCTCTGTTCTCAGAGCATTTCTTCGACAGAAAGATCTCATACCATGCCACATCTCTGTCCTAGTCACCCACCCATTCAAGTGGTGCCACATCAGACAGCAAATTCATAGGCACTGAAATTTCTTAAATCTTTTTCTGGTAAAGTTACAATAATATATGAAAGAAGATAAAAGAAATTTGAAACATAAATATTACCTCCTTGTTGGACAACCGATCTTACTAAAAATTGAAGCTCATAGGATGTGGGCTCACATTGTATATTATGCTCTCCAATACTCTCCCACACATGCGGCCCCATACCTGCATTTGGAGAGACACATGGGGGAAATAAACATACAGTGAGGTTCTATTTGAACCTCCCACATAACCAATTGGACAACCATGATATCCTGTTAGACAACCAATTTTCCTAAAATCTTAAGCTTATAGGATTTGTGCCTGCGATATATATCATGCTCTCTAATGCTGCTCTTAGGATGTATGATGGCATGGTAGACGAGTAACATACAACCTCGTATATAGCAAGACCAGAACCTATGGCTGTTCCACTCTCTCTGGCCTACACAATAATAAAGACCTGGATTTCTTATTTATACTTTTACCCAAAGATCAGAGAAAATTTCTCACAGTAGAAAGATGATTTTAATTATATCAACCAAAAAACAGAGGATCTTAGTAAAAAAGTCAAGACTCCTGCTGGGAAAACCCTTGCATACAGAAAGTAGAAGTCGATATAAAAAATTATGTGAGAAGCATATTGGAATCCAACATTAATTATTGAAATATTTATTTTCTACTGGTTATATGAAAGTTTAATTTTGTTTGACTCTAGAAATGCATTGAGGAATTATGCATTCTTGTTGCTTCCATATTATGATAGCACAAAAACTTAGGTGGATCTAAAGGAAGAGATAATCCTGAAAAATTAGAATTTATTTGCATGGCCTCATGATAATTTGTATAATGATTCTTGGAATGTTTTGTTTTGTTTTGTTTTCTGGTTATTACTTTTTAGAATATTCTTTGTTTGCTTTTGTTTGCTTTGTTTTCTGTTTTTTTTTTATTTTCTTCTTATTTTCTTCTCACTTGTTGTGGGCTGTCCATATAAACTGCATGTGTCTTTCGGTTGCACTGCCCTCGATGCTTTTCTATTACATTTATTTTCCTATTAATGGAAACTATGTTGACATCTTGCAATTCTTGGAGGTTAACCTAAATACAATCTTGCCTTTTAAACCCTTGCTTCAAGCCCTATCCAAGCTTTAGGTTATTAATTTAGGTTTGAATGTTTTACTTATAAACTTTATTTTATATTAAGAAAAATGACATCAGAAGAAGGGGAAAACTTTTCCATGCCAAGTGCGGGTTCAACTCCAATTATAAGCAGTACTTCAACTACTGATGGAACCTTGGTATCTAAAAGAAGAAAGTTGACTTCGGTTGTTTGGAATGATTTTGATAAAATCATAGAAGATGGACAAGATTATGCTATTTGTAAGCACTGTAAGGGAAAGCTTAAGGCCGATAGCAAGAATGGGACAAAACACTTACATGTACACATAGATAGGTGCATGAAACGAAGAAATGTTGATATTAGGCAACAATTATTGGCAGTAGAGAGAAAAGGTCATGGAAAAGTTCAAATTGGTGGTTTTACCTTTGATCAAGAAATCTCAAGAGAGAAGCTTGCACGTGCAATTATATTGCATGAGTACCCACTTTCAATCGTTGACCATGTGGGGTTTAGAGAATTTGCTACTAGTCTCCAACCCTTGTTTAAGATGGTTTTCCCGCAATACGATTAAGGGTGATATAATGAAGATTTATGAGGTTGAGAAAGATAAGATGATTAGCTACTTAGAGAAACTTCAAAGTAGAGTTGCTATCACAACTGATATGTGGACATCAAATCAAAAGAAAGGCTACATGGCTATCACTGTACATTACATTGATGAGTCTTGGTTACTACGCCATCATATTGTAAGGTTAGTTATGTTATTTTTTTTTAACTTCCAAAGTGTTTTTTTATTTGATCCTTTAATGATATTGTTTGTGTTAATGATATTTTTTATTCTTAATTTAGGTTTGTTTATGTGCCTCCTCCACACACAAAAGAAGTTCTTTCAGATGTATTAATGGATTTCTTGTTGGATTGGAATATGGATAGAAAAGTTTCTACAGTCACTGTGGATAATTGCTCAAGTAATGATGGAATGATCAATATCTTGGTGGAGAAATTATGTTTGAGCGATTCACTCTTATTGAATGGAAAAATTTTCCACATGCGATGTGCGGCACATGTGTTGAACTTAATTGTTAAGGAAGGTTTGGATGTCATTGAAGTAGAAATTGAAAAAATTCGTGAGAGTGTTGCATATTGGTCAACAACCCCATCAAGAATGGAAAAGTTTGAAGATGCAGCTCGCCAATTGCGTATTCCATGCAATAAGAAGTTAAGTCTTGATTGTAAGACACGATGGAATTCCACATACTTGATGTTATCAATTGCTATAACATATAAAGATGTGTTCCCACGTTTGAAGCAACGTGAAAAATACTACATGGTTGTGCATCAGAGGAAGAATGGAATATGGCAAAGGAAATATGTGGAAGATTGAAATTGTTTTACAACATAACAGAGTTGTTCTCAGGACGAAATTATCCCACTGCAAATACTTTCTTCATCAAAGTGTGCGAAATCAAAGAGGCATTGTATGATTGGTTGATATGCTCAAATGATGTTGTGAAAACGATGGCATCAAGTATGTTGCAAAAGTTTGACAAGTATTGGAGTGGGTGTCATATTGTGATGGCAATAGTAGCTATATTTGACCCAAGATACAAGATAAAGATTTTAGAGTTTTACTTTCCACTAATGTATGGGTCTGAAGCTTCAAATGAGATAGAAAAAATCCGTGGAATGTGTTATGAGTTGCTTTCTGAGTATCAATCAAAGTCTAATTTGGGGCAAAAAACTTCATCCTATGGTACTTCATCAGGTTCAACTCTTTTGGAGTTAAACTATGATGAACAAGATCCTCTTTCAAAGTTTGAATTATTTGTTCATAGTACCATTGGAGAAAGTCATACGAAGTCGGAGTTAGATTATTACTTAGAGGAGTCTATTCTGCCAAGGAATTCAAATTTTGATGTTTTAAGTTGGTGGAAGACAAATGGTATAAAGAATCCAACTTTGCAGATGATTGTTCGTGATATCTATGCTATTCCGGTATCTACAGTTGCATCTGAGTTAGCCTTTAGCACGGGTGGTAGGGTGGTATCAAAACATCGCAATAGGCTTCATCCAGATACTTTGGAGGCCTTAATGTGTGCTCAAAGTTGGTTATGGAAGGAAAAAGAAGGTAACCGATTTACATAATTATCAATTTTATGAATTGTTTTTTATTAAAATATTTAGTAAAGTTTTCTAATATTTTTTTTGGTGTTTTTTTTTACTAGGTGATTCATCAATTCATGACTCACAGCCCCAACTCACAATGATGGATGAAAATGATGATTTACTTGTGCTTTAGATTTTTTACTTAAGATGATGTTAGAGACATTTTATCTTTTTTTTTGCTAACAATTTCTTTGTAATGTCTTTTTTTTATTTTTTTTCAATGTTGTTAAGCTTATGGATATATTTTAATTTTGGATATTATATTTTGGCATGTCTTCTATGATGTTAATTACCATGGTTGTAACTAAGAACCACATTATTTACAATCAAGTTCAAGACTTGCAAGGTAGAGTCCTTGTAAGGAAATGTGGGTGCAGGAACATATGCTAATTGAAGCCAACAATGCGTTGAAAAGGAAGATACAAATTCTCAAATGAACCTAGTCTTTTCTTTTAGATTGACATCCTGTGTTATAGGAAGTGGGTCTGGTCAGCCTAGTCCAAAGGCCATTAACAGGCCTTCTAAGTCCAGCTTGGTTAAAGGGGATTTAGGAATTTGAGTTGTATTAGTAGTAACATTGATGAAGAAAAACTTCATGCTAGATTTCTATTGCATACTAACTGTCAAAATTGAAGAAAATTTTGGCTTAGTTGATCAGAATATGGATCCCAGTTGCAGTAGTTTTCAATAAGTTTTCCCCTTGTCAGCAGCAGAAAAACTGGGATCAAAATCCAAAACCCACCATATGGTGGATACAAATTGGTATAACAAGTCTTACTAAATCTTGAGGAAAGTTCTTTAGATGGTGGAATTGTTACTAAATGGAACCCATTTGATGGGTCTTGACATGGTTTCTTGGTGGTCATTGCAAGTCATTCTTTAGAATTGCATTCAAATTTTATAGGTTTGAGCTTCTACTCTCTCATAATATACCTCTTGTTTTTGGCTTTTTATTGTGACAGCAAATTTCCAAGTACATTGATAAGCACTATAAAAATTTCCAGAATTTTCTCAACTTCCATCTAATAATGTGCCGGTCATTTTCAGTTGTGGTTCTGGTTGGGCAGGTAATCCTCTCTATTTTCATAATAAGGCTATTTTTTTTACATCTATACTTATGCAGCCAGCTTGGATGAATGGTGTCGAGAGAGGTGATTGTGAATTTGATCATGGAGGATATTTTTTGATCAAGGGTGCAGAGAAAGTGAGTATCCAGTTTTAATTTTTGTTCTGTTCGTATCTCTGTGTCTTTTTGTGGGGAGGGGAGGGTTGTTCGGCTCTGTTAATTCAGGGTTGCAATTCTACATGATAAGTCTTTATTGTGGCATGCTGAGGTAATGAAATAAATGTTATAACATTGATGCATATTTTGCTATATGGAGGAAACTGAATTTCATATTGAGATCGTCAAATGTCACCAAAATAGTTTTAGTAATGTCCTTATCCACAGATTAAAGTAGATGGTATCATTTTGAATTGAATAACAGCATAGGCAGCCTGGTTTCTTTTAAAGCTATTTTGAGCTTCTATTGATTGTTTTTTACTTTTAACTCAAATTGTTGACTTCAGATGTCACTACCACAATCTGAATTTACCTATTATAATTTTTTATTATTTAAATGATAATACAGCCAGTAATCAGTCTAGTTATTTACTACATTTGGGGTGCATCACCACTGGAGAATCTATTGACTTCATAATAATTTGGCCAGTTGTACAATTTACTCAGCTTATTACCATGCAGTTAAAAGTTTTAAATTCCTGGACAATCTGGCTTTGCTTTTCCTTTCTTTTCTTTTTTTAAATACCATTTTTTGTTGTAGAATTTGTATTAGCTTTCTATTGGACTGTAGGAAGGGTTTAGCAATTACATAGTGGTGGATGTGGCTTTTTTTGGAATTGAGCTAGGATTTTTTACTTCACTAGTTAGATTCATAATGGCAGTAACCACTTTTCTAGGTAGTCCTTATATGTCTGATTTGCATAGAAATATTTTGAACTAAATTGTGCCAACTGGAAATTTTTATGGGATGTATTGGTCTATTTCTATTAGTCAACATGTTCACTTCTGGTAAAAGTGAAAGGGGAGTTGCACTTCTGCTTGTCTGCTGCAATGAGTGATCATTTGTGTCACTGTAGCTTGTTTCAACTCATGCTATTAAAGAAATGCACTATTGTGTTCCCTTTTAATATTTATTGTTTCTTTTGCTTATTTTTCCTTCTATTAGTTTGGTCTAGAACAGGGCCAGCAGATTACCACTTAAATTTAAATTTATTTTATTCCCAGGGTCTAATTTAGCCCTTTCCATAACAGCATAAGCTTTTGTATTAGGTGACATGGTTGATTTCTCCCCCTTTCCTCTCTGCTACTAAATTTGTCTCTCTTCTGCTACTAAATGTCTGTTGTGCAGTTCTCTGAGGACTTTACCATCGTTCTATTTCATTATGATGGTCGAACAACTGAATGGGATGAATTTGAGTGGTCAAAGAGGGCCATTCATGTGAGCGTTCGAAGACAAACAAAATGGTAAGGAGCTTCTGCAAAGGATTATTTTTGAACAGAAGTTTCACTTTTTCTGGTAGGTTTCAATAAGCTATGGTCTGTTTTATTCTTTTAACTTCATTCTTTGCAATTTTGTCCTAGGTGGTATGCCAAAAGATTTCTGCATCCTGACATTGTGGCGCCATATGACTATATATTTATCTGGGATGAAGATCTAGGAGTTGAGCATTTTAATGCAGAAGAGTGAGTGTTGGACATAAATATCTTTTTTATGGCATTTGTGTTTCAGTCTACCCAACTTATGTCATTTTCCAATTCCAGATATATAAGACTAGTGAGGAAATATGGCTTGGAGATTTCACAACCTGGTTTAGAACCTAATAAAGGGTTAACATGACAGATGACAAAAAGAAGAGGTGATCGAGAAGTCCACAAGTAAGAATAAACATTAGCACCAAAGTTCCCTTTCATTTGTTACTTATTATAGATTAATGGAATGACCTTTTCTCCTTGTTTTCCCCCCATTTTTCTACTAGAGAAACAGAGGAGAAACCGGGCTGGTGCCCTAACCCACATTTGCCTCCCTGTGCAGCGTATGAAAAGCTTTGAGCAGTACTGTTGTTATTTTATCTGTTCATTCCCACTCCTGCATGGTCTGACAATGGATTAGAAACAAAATTATTAGTTTTCCTTTTCCAAATGCAGGTTTGTTGAGATCATGGCTCCTGTATTTTCTAGAGATGCATGGCGGTGTGTGTGGCATATGCTTCAAGTATATATATCCTCAAATTTAGAATTAGTAAGTTCTCAGTTGCTCCAGTTGACCTGTTACTATCAAGTTTAAGTGCCTTTCTGTGGGAATTGCAGAATGACCTGGTACATGGTTGGGGTCTTGACTTTGCTCTCAGAAGATGTGTAGAGGTACTGACCTATGCCTGCCTACTTCTAATTCTCTTATATTATTTGTTTGTTAGCATGCATGATCATATTGGAACTTCCTCGTCTTTGAAACAGCCTGCCCATGAGAAAATTGGAGTTGTAGATTCTCAATGGATCGTTCATCAAACTGTTCTCTCGCTTGGGAACCAGGTAAATCATCTTCAGAAAAATTTTCTACTACATTTTTATTTATATAAACGTTTTGTAATGAAAAGATCTATGAAATAGAATACTGGAGTAACCGTTATGTTTTTATAGGGGCAAGCGGAGAATGGGAAGGCACCATGGCAAGGGGTTAGTTACACCTTTTTCTTCACAACATACTTGGTTTCCATTTTATAGCAGAGCTAACATTATGCTTACAAACTCTTGTCTCCTGCTTTCCTTTCATGTGCTCATGTACCTTCAATTTTCTTTAGTGCCATCAAATTTTCAAATGCAAGAACCTTATACTGCATCTTACAAAAATGCTGGACATGATTTCTTTATTTTAAAATTTATTTTTTATTGGGTTTATAGTTGTTATTGTATTGCATTAATTGGTGATTCCAATAATTGTTTACGGGATATTTCTGTCTTTATTGGTTCCAGGTGAGGGAGAGGTGTAAAAAAGAGTGGACCATGTTTCGAGTTTGCATGACCAATGCCGAAAAAGCATATTACAAGGAGATGGGAATTAATCCTACCAATTCCACAGCTGACTAGGGGATGACCCTCACAGAAGCTAACCTGTATACAATCATAATTACCACTGTTCTTAGGGTTTATTTTATTTAATAATAGCGATCATTTTTTAGTATCCCAAAGGTTACTGATGAGAGTGCTTTGATCTTCCATGTTGCTAGAAGTGAATTGGGTAACCAGGTGGCAGGTGAAAGAGAAAAAAGGTCAATTATTCGTTTCTATCATCGTCTATTCATTTTTGTTCTCTCTTTCACACATTGATATGTAGACATTAAATGGACATGAAAGTTCCTCCTTCATGGGCCATTATAGATGAAATATGAATCAAAGTTAATGCTAGCAATCCTGGGAATATGTAAATTCATCTCCTATGACTATCCAAATTGATCTGACGTACATCTTCAAATCAACAAAAGATGAAAACCCCAGCCCAGCCCAGCCCAGCCCAGCCCCGCCCGGCCCGGCCCCTGGTTTGGGACGGGTTGGGAAATAACTAAATATTTTGGGACGGGAATGGGATAGGGGTGACCCGTCCCAAACCCACCCGTTGCCATTCCTAGTCGGGAAGAAAATGGCAGCAAATTTTATTAAAAACATGGAATTTTTTATGAAGGTAAATGTGGAATTGAAATTATTTAAGAAGACTAAAAACCGAAAGGTTATTTGAAAACTGGAAAATGGAATTATAAAAAAGAAAAAAAAAACAGAATTTAAAGATTATTTACAAAAAGGGGGTTTGAGCTAAAAATGATGAAGCAATAGATACCACGTGCCCCAAAAGGTGGCCATGCATATAGGTGGCCATGCAAACAAGAAACTTGTAGAGTGGGCCCGGGGTCCAGAGTCCAAAGTCCAGAGCTGTGGCGTGTTCGGTGCCACTGTAATCATCTTAACACTGGAGTTCAGAAGCAGGTAAAGGATTCTGGATGTTTTATAGCTTTTTGAAAATTCAAACGACACCAGATTAATTCCTCCAACTTATTAAACTGGTTTTTACCTTGATACATGCCGCTGATGCAGTCAACAGCGTACTGAAGCAGAAAGATCCATATGACCTCATCATGATATGTCATGTCTGGATCAATACCAAGTCATCATGGGAACTATAACATTTCCCTTAAATTGCTGTCACGCCAGTTTAATGATGCCTGATTACTACTCAAAAAGTGCTCTTTCATAGCTTATAATAAACTCTTTTAAACACTTTTGAGTAGTAGTTAGTGCCTTTTAACCCAATTAACATGTTAAGGACCCTTGCAATTAATTCTAATCAAATTGTGTTAAGTTTTGGTGTTTTGATAGCCTTTTGATCACCAAAGCAATCCGAGATTGAGGAGAGTTACGTGGAATCTTGGGCAAAGCAATTGGAAGCTCAGAAACATGAAGAACCAAAGCTTTGAAGTCCTTTTCCATGAGTAAATCCGGAATGCAAGGAGAAGAAGCAAGGAGAATATGCCATTAAGCATATTCTTGATGATAGTCATGTCAACCACTTTTGGAGCACTTTTCGAAGTCCATTTTCTACATTCTATATACCATTTTAAAGCTTAGGAAGTCAAGAATCCAATGCTTCAAATGGTGCGCAATTCGGAGTTGAAACGAAGAAGTTATAGCCATTGCAATTCAATCACTCTAAGCTGAAGAAAGTATTTTGTAAAGTGTTGCGAAATCACCCTTTTGTTGCGAAATGATTTCGTAGCCTTTTTGTACAGTGTTGTGGAATTCCTCCTGAAGTTGCCCGATATATGCGACACGTTGGAAGCTGAGAGCCGCAAGCTGAAAGCCAACTTCGCAGCGCTGCGAGATTAGCCTTTTGCTGCGAAGTGATTTCGCAGCCCTTTTTGTGTGTCTGCGAAATCTCGCAGACATCATTTTCTCTTGCGAAATGATCCTTAGTGCGCCCCGATATTTGCAGCCGACACTGGGAGATATTTTTCATCAGATTTTTGTTGTCTAAATCCCAAAATTCTCCTTGTAAGCCACCAATTATAAGATTCCTTAGTTTTTAAGTTAGTAAAAAGAGTAAATATCCATGTAATAATTAGTATTGTATTATGTTCATATAAATAGCTCTCGAGAGCCTGTTCTCGAGAAGGAACCCTTTTTGTAAAAGTTTGAAAGCAAGTAAAGTTCAGGACCTTTGTTTTGCCTTACCTTCTCACTTTGTATTTTTCATTTTTTACTAAGTTATGCACTCTCTGAGGAATTTTCCCCAGAGAATGAGTAACTAAACTTTTAGTTCCTTGGAGCTAAGGTTGTCGGGAAAGGTTCCAAGTGTAAGGATGCAAAGCTTTGTGGTTTCAGCCATGAATGAAGAGGAAGTGAAATCCTTTAGTGATTTCTATGTTTTTAGTTAACTTAAAACACCTTAGAGTCACCTGGGCCAACACTTGGTAAGGCAAGTGATCTCCGACCATGGGGATGCATTAGTTTACCCCTTGCGAGCCTCTGGGAGGTGACTTGAAGGTAGGATTTTCTGGAATTGCCAATACTTGGTAAGCTTTTGGACTCCATGGAGACATCCATTAGTTATCTCTTGCGAGCTTGAGAAGGGAAGTCCAAGGTTAAAGATCACCTTGAATGGTTAAGGCCAAGTGAGAGGCTTGAACCATTGCAAGTTGCATCAGTGAGAGAATTAAAGCTGAAATCTAATTAAAGGATGTATCTGTACAACACCGGTTAGAGAATTGACTATATGTTGAATCTCTAACGCGAGGAAATGAACCAACTGACCAGAGCTATGTCTTTTGCATGAGGAACCTCCCCTGTGAACCTAACCCTCCAAGGAATGTTTTTCTTCCTAAGTAATTTCCATTACTTGCTTTGCAGTTAGTTTAAATATAAATCTTTACCAACCAAAGTTTGTGTTTTATTTCTTAAGCTAACCTTGAAATGAAACAATACCAATTCACTTTGAATTGGTATCATTGATAATTTGCTAATCCTTCCCAGTGAACGATCCTAGAGCCGCTATACTATAGTAGCTTTTTCTTTGCTACCCTAGTATATGGTGTAATAGGTTATAAATTTTGTTGATTACTCCCTCATCCAAGGAGCACCAGCTGGACACGAATCAGCTGAGACACCAATTGGGCATGAATCAAATGGCGCCGTTGCCGGGGATGGTGTCAAGTCTATAGTGATACCATTTCAGAGCACTTGTGATTTTTCATCACAAGTTTGGTAACGTTTCTTTCACTTTACTAATTCTCATTCTTTCTTTATTTATTCATAATCCAAGTTTATCTTTTAAATTTAGCTTAGTTTAATTTTGTTGTTGTAGCCCTGTTTCCTTTTGTTGTCCTTTATTTTCATTTAAGTTGCAGATAGATACTAGTTGTGTATGCCAAAGTGGATACGAGACAGTGGAGGAAGGCTTGTTAAGTGTGATACACCTCATAACAAAGAATTCGAATTGAGCTTGAATATCATGGAAGCTACACCTGAAGATCAGCATAGTCACCAAGGTCATCAAGACAATCTCAATGAATTTAGATCAATGAGGGACCGCATGCATCCACCTCCTATGAGTGCACCATCATGTATAATGCCCCCTACAGAGCAGCTAGTGATCAGACCGTATCTTGTTCCACTTCTACCAACTTTCCATGGGATGGAAAGTGAGAATCCCTATGCACACATCAAGGAATTTGAAGATGTTTGTAATACATTCCAAGAGGGAGGAGCTTCAATTGATTTGATGAGGCTTAAGTTATTTCCTTTTACTTTAAAGGATAAGGCCAAAATTTGGCTTAATTCTTTAAAGCCATGGAGTATCCGCACTTGGACTGACTTACAAGCTGAATCCCTCAAGAAATTTTTTCCCACTCATAGAACAAATGGCTTGAAAAGGCAAATTTCAAACTTCTCAGCTAAAGAGAATGAGAAATTCTATGAGTGTTGGGAAAGATATATGGAAGCTATAAATGCTTGCCCTCACCATGGCTTTGATACTTGGCTATTGGTGAGCTATTTTTATGATGGGATGTCTTCCTCAATGAAGCAACTCCTCGAGACAATGTGTGGAAGAGATTTCATGAGCAAAAATCCGGAGGAAGCTATGGATTTCTTGAGCTATGTAGCTGAAGTTTCAAGGGGATGGGATGAACCAACCAAAGGAGAAGTGGGGAAGATGAAGTCTCAACTGAGTGCTTTTAATGCTAAGGCTGGGATGTATACCTTGAAAGAAGATGATGATATGAAAGCAAAGTTGGCAGCTATGACAAGAAGATTGGAGGAGCTGGAGCTGAAAAGGATGCATGAAGTGCAAGCTGTTGCTGAAGCACCAGTGCAAGTGAAGCTTTGTCCTAATTGTCAATCATATGAACATTTGGTGGAGGAATGCCCTGCAATTTCAGCTGAAAGGGAAATGTTTAGAGATCAAGCAAATGTTGTTGGACAATTTAAGCCCAATAACAATGCGCCTTATGGAAATACTTACAACTCAAGTTGGAGGAATCATCCAAATTTTTCATGGAAGGCCAGAGCAACTCAGTACCAACAGCCGGATCAACCACCTCAACAATCTTCAAATCTTGAACAAGCAATAGCGAATCTCAGCAAGGTAGTGGGAGATTTTGTTGGAAACCAAAAAGCTATCAATGCTCAAATCAATCAAAGAATTGACAGAGTGTAGAGTACTTTGAATAAAAGGATGGATGGAATGCAAAATGATATATCCCAAAAGTTTGATAATCTCCAATACTCAATTTCAAGGCTCACAAATTTGAACACAGTGCAAGAAAAGGGAAGATTTCCTTCTCAACCCCACCAAAACCCCAAGGGTGTCCATGAAGTGGAAAGCCAAGAGGGGGAATCATCACATATGAAAGATGTCAAAGCCTTGATCACTCTAAGGAGTGGTAAAAAAATTGAGAAGCCAACACCCAAGCCACATGTTGAGAAAGAAGAAGAGATAAAGAAAGGAGAGGAAATGGAAGATAAAGAGAGTGAGATCAGTGAAAAGAAGAAGGACTATGATTCAACAATGAATGCAATTCCAGAGAAGGAACTTCTGAAGGAAGAAATGCTGAAGAAATCAACTTCTCCACCTTTTCCTCAAGCATTACATGGGAAAAAGGGGATTAGAAATGCAGCTGAAATCCTTGAAGTATTGAGATAGGTGAAAGTCAATATCTCACTGCTGGATATGATTAAACAAGTTCCAACGTATGCAAAATTCTTAAAGGACTTATGTACTATCAAAAGAGGATTGACTGTAAACAAGAAAGCCTTCTTGACTGAGCAAGTAAGTGCAATCTTACAATGTAAGTCTCCTTTGAAGTACAAAGATCCGGGAAGTCCTACCATTTCAGTCATGATTGGAGGAAAGGTAGTGGAGAAAACTTTGTTAGACTTGGGAGCAAGTGTGAATTTGCTTCCATATTCTATCTACAAGCAATTGGGACTTGGAGAGTTGAAGCCAACAGCAATCACTCTATCTCTAGCAGATAGATCAGTAAAAATTCCAAGGGGGGTAATTGAGAATGTCTTGGTTCAAGTGGATAATTTATACTATCCGGTAGATTTTATTGTTCTTGATACAGATCCTACTGTAAAGGAAGCTAATTTAGTTCCTATCATCCTTGGAAGGCCATTTCTTAATACCTCAAATGCAATCATCAATTGCAGGAATGGGCTGATGCAACTCACTTTTGGCAATATGACACTTGATCTCAACATTTTCTATATGTCTAAAAAGCAAACCACTCCGGAAGAAGAAGAGGGTCCAGAAGAGCTGTGCATTATTGACACTCTAGTGGAGGAGCACTGTAATCAGAATATGCAAGACAAGTTGAATGAAAATCTTGCGGATTTTGAGGAAGGTTTGTCTGAACCCCCTAATGTGCTTGCTACTCTACAAAGTTGGAGAAAGATAGAAGAGATTCTACCTTTGTTCAATAAAGAAGAAGAGGAAGCTGCTGAAAAGGAGACTCCAAAACTCAATCTGAAGCCTCTACCTGTGGAGCTGAAATATATATACCTTGAGGAAAATAATCAATGTCCTGTTGTAATATCTTCATCTTTGACCAGTCATCAAAAGAAGTGTTTAATGAAAGTTCTCAAGAGGTGTAAGAAGGCAATAGGATGACAAATATCCGACTTGAAAGGCATTAGTCCTTTAGTTTGCACGCATCATATATATATGGAGGAGGAAGCAAAGCCAATTCGTCAACTTCAAAGAAGATTGAATCCTCATTTACAAGAGGTGGTGCGAGCTGAGGTGCTGAAGCTACTTCAAGTAGGTATTATTTACCCTATATCTGATAGCCCTTGGGTGAGTCCTACTCAAGTGGTACCAAATAAGTCAGGGATTACAGTGGTTTAGAATGAAAAAGGAGAAGAAATTACTACACGCCTCACTTCAGGTTGGAGGGTGTGTATTGATTATAGAAAGTTGAATGCTGTAACCATGAAAGATCATTTTCCATTGCCATTTATTGACCAAGTGCTGGAGAGAGTCTCTGGCCATCCGTTCTATTGCTTCTTGGACGGGTATTCAGGGTATTTTCAGATTGAAATTGATGTGGAAGATCAGGAAAGACCACTTTTACATGTCCATTTTGGAGCATATGCTTACAGAAGAATGCCTTTTGGTTTATGCAATGCACCTACAACATTTCAAAGATGTATGTTGAGTATTTTCAGTGATATGGTGGAGCGAATTATGGAGGTTTTCATGGACGACATCAACCGGTATATGGAGGTACATTTGGAGGGGAATGCTTAGTCAATTTGGAACGGTTTTTCACAGATGCATTGAAGAAAGANCTTTGACACAGCCACCTTCCAATTGCGGCCGGAGCTTGCACAGTCATTCCACCTACTGCGAAGATACCACATGGAGCACCTGCTGACTCCAAGAGACTTCTTCTACCCCAGAGTAGCCATGGATTTTTATCAGTCCATGACTACTAAACAGGTCAGAGATCCTACTCTAATCCATTTTACCATTGATGGGAGACATGACATTTTGGGAGCTCGCCACATAGCTGAAGCCCTACATATACCATACGAGCCAAGCCATTTTGAGGATTTTAGAGTGTGGACTAGTCCCACTGAGCTGGAAATGGTACATATCTTGTCCAGAGGAGCTTCCACACGTCCACATCTGTTGAGGGGGGAACTTCCTCCAAGCATGTTTCTTATTGATGCATTTTTGCGTCATAACATCTATCCACTACAGCATTGGACTCAGAGGAGAAGAGTGCTTTTAGAGGCCCTGTTCAAGATTTCTGAGGGATATTTCTTTGGCCCTCACCACCTAATTATGGCTGCCCTTCTCTATTTTGAAGAAAAGGTGCATAAGAAGAAGCTGCAGCGAGCTGATACCATTCCACTTCTATTTCCACGGCTACTGTGTCAGATTCTGGAGCATCTGGGGTATCCATCAGAGCCTTAGTTGGAGCGCAAGCGCATATGCCGAAAGGTATTTACTCTCGACAAATGGAACAATATGACATCATATAGAGTTGAGCAGCCAGAGTGCCCACAGCCAGCTGCTAGGAGAGCATCTCCACGACATATACCTGAGGGTATACCCATGGCTTCTCCTGCCATACCCAGAGCCCCTCTAGTTACTCCAGCCTCATCTGAGCCATCCACCTCAGCTGAACCAAGGATGGTCATTCCCATTTCAGAATACAGAGAGTTATGCCGCTCACTGTAGACCCTCACCGCATCTCAAAGCAGCCTTGCTCAGGAGATGGCAGCTATTCGAGCATGCCAGGAGCAGATGTTGGCCACCCAGGCTCAGCACACTGCCATCTTGAGGCAGCTCCAACATCATTTCGATCTTCCTTCAGCTGCTGAACACTCCACCCCCACCACTGCAGTGCCACACTCGCAGGCCACAGAGCCGCAGGCCCCTCTAAAAGCAGCTACTGAAGAGGCAGACCCATCTGCCTAGCTCCAGCACCGCCCACCCATCTGATCATTATATATATCTACTGCATATGTCTTTTATGTATTTCGTTTTTTTTTAGTCTTTTAAGAAATCCCTTTATTTTGGTATCATATATGGGATTGCTTGTATTGCCTTCTTTTTCATTGTACTCAAATGAATTCAAAGTAATACAAGTCTAGCATTTTTTTATTAACCTTTAGCATTAATTTATTCTTATTTCCTTTTCTCACAGATTTTATTCTTTTTGAAACATGTGGTTTCTCCAATCAGTATTCGAAATTGATATCACTCAGGAGCTACTACTTCCTCCCTTTAATTGAAATCACCCATATCACATTGAGGACAATGCTCAGTTCGGTTGAGGGGGGGGGGAGAAATGAGGAAGGAAGTATGCTAAGTTATTTTGGTAGTGCAATTATGTTGGTAAAACAGTTGTAGTTTTTGCTTTTTACTCTTTTTACTTTAATCTCCATGGATTTTGAGGAAAAATTTTCAATTTAAAACAGGAGAAATTGAACTGTTGCTTTTCACTTGACTTAGAGTATGGATTATGCTTACTAAAGTGGTTCAATTGTTGAAGCTTCTATTGAAATCGAGTTTAGTTCTTCCACTTTAAGCTAGTCACACACTGTGCACAATAGATTCCGATTATAAGATGAAAAACTATTTCCCTCTTGACTTAGGAAAATTTTGGGACTTGGTACCTTTGACCTCATTTGATAAAGTTGAGACACCTTGTAAAAGGCCAATGAGCCTTTGAAATAAAGAAAGAAAGTTGTTTGCTTGCCTTGAAACCCGAGCAAGGTCTGAGGGGTATATGGTGAAAATCTTTAAAACCTGGTGCCCTAAGCCTTAATTGGTTGGGAGTCACCGACCTTAATGCTCGTTACAAGGGTGGATAGGTGGAGTTAGCATATGGTAGGTGCTTGGGTATTAAAAATTCATTCTCAAAAGTCCGGGGTAAAATCCGAGGAGTTAGTGGTTGAAAGATCTTTAAAGCTTGATGCCCTAAACCTTAATTGGTTGGGAGTCATCGATGGACCCCCGTTACATGGACAAGTCAGAAAGAATGCTCCTGTAAGCCTATTTAAAAAAAAAAAAAAAAAAAAAGTGTGTTCTTATCTTATTGATTTGGTCAGTTTGCTAAAGTGTTGAAAAGAGATAGGTTGGGGGGAGAGATTAGTTTAGCATACTATATTCGGAAGCTAAGGAATCTTACACTTAGATTTTTGTGGAAGAATAAAGTTTGGTTCTTTGAAAGTGGAAATGATTTTAAAACTTCAGTTTGCATAATGCATTCCCTTGATTGATAGTGTTTAGCATAGTCTGTGATAACTCTTGTTGAAATTTGGGTTTATATTTCTTTAATGTCTCATGTGAGAGTTAGATCATCATGCCACTTGAAAATTGTTTTTTTTTATCAGCATGATGTTGTAAATTATAGTTTTAGTTTGCTTTTATATATTATATATATAATATATTATATATATATATATATATAATATAGTATATATATATATATTTTCCTTTCTCCTTTATGCTAAGGGACTAGCAATATGTCGGTTGGGGGAGTGATTACTACTCAAGAAAGTGCTCTTTCATAGCTTTAATAAACTCTTTTAAACATCTTTTGAGTAGTAGTTTAGTGCAAAATTTTAACCAATTAAACATGTAAGGAACCCTTGCCCAATCTAAATTCTAATCAAATTGTCTTAAGT
Organism: Vitis amurensis; assembly: GCA_037355405.1. Lineage (NCBI taxonomy): Eukaryota > Viridiplantae > Streptophyta > Magnoliopsida > Vitales > Vitaceae > Vitis > Vitis amurensis. The sequence goes on along the minus strand of JBAPGN010001201.1, from coordinate 7,080 downwards.
TTGGTTGTTTGATGCCTTTTATCACCAAAAGCCAATCCGATATGAGAGAGAATGATGGAATTTGGGCAAAGCAATTGGAAGCTCAGAAACATGAAGAACCAAAGCTTTGAAGTCCTTTGCCATGAGTAAATCCGGAATGCAAGGAGAAGAAGCAAGGAGAATATGCCATTAAGCATATTCTTGATGATAGTCATGTCAACCACTTTTGGAGCACTTTTCGAAGTCCATTTTCTACATTCTATATACCATTTTAAAGCTTAGGAAGTCAAGAATCCAATGCTTCAAACGGTGCACAATTCGGAGTTGAAACGAAGAAGTTATAGCCATTGCAAGTCAATCACTCTAAGCTGAGAAAGTATTTTGTAAAGTGTTGCGAATCACCCTTTTGTTGCGAAATGATTTCGCCAGCCTTTTTGTACGTGTTGTGGAATTCCTCCCTGAAGTTGCCCGATATATGCGACACGTTGGAAGCTGAGAGCCGCAAGCTGAAAGCCAACTTCGCAGCCGCTGCGAGATTAGCCCTTTTGCTGCGAAGTGATTTCGCAGCCCTTTTTGTGTGTCTGCGAAATCTCGCAGACATCATTTTCTTCTTGCGAAATGATCCTTAGTGCGCCCCGATATTTGCAGCCGACACTGGGAGATATTTTTTCATCAGATTTTTGTTGTCTAAATCCCAAATTCTCCTTGTAAGCACCAATTATAAGATTCCTTAGTTTTTAAGTTAGTAAAAAGAGTAAATATCCTGTAATAATTAGTATTGTATTATGTTCATATAAATAGCTCTCGAGAGCCTGTTCTCGGGAAGGAACCCTTTTTGTTAAAAGTTTGAAAGCCAAGTAAAGTTCAGGACCTTTGTTTTGCCTTACCTCTCACTTTGTATTTTTCATTTTTTACTAAGTTATGCACTCTCTGAGGAATTTTCCCCCAGAATGAGTAACTAAACTTTTAGTTCCTTGGAGCTAGGTTGCCGTGGAAAGGTTCCCAAGTGTAAGGATGCAAAGCTTTGTGGTTTCAGCCATGAATGAAGAGGAAGTGAAATCCTTTAGTGATTTCTATGTTTTTAGTTAACTTAAAACACCTTAGAGTCACTTGGGCCAACACTTGGTAAGGCAAGTGATCTCCGACCATGGGGATGCATTAGTTTACCCCTTGCGAAGCCTCTGGGAGGTGACTTGAAGGTAGGATTTTCTGGAATTGCCAATACTTGGTAAGCTTTTGGACTCCATGGAGACATCCATTAGTTATCTCTTGCGAGCTTGAGAAGGGAAGTCCAAGGTTAAAGATCACCTTGAATGGTTAAGGCCAAGTGAGAGGCTTGAACCATTGCAAGTTGCATCAGTGAGAGAATTAAAGCTGAAATCTAATTAAAGGATGTATCTGTACAACACCGGTTAGAGAATTGACTATATGTTGAATCTCTAACGCGAGGAAATGAACCAACTGACCAGAGCTATGTCTTTTGCATGAGGAACCTCCCCTGTGAACCTAACCCTCCAAGGAATGTTTTTCTTCCTAAGTAATTTCCATTACTTGCTTTGCAGTTAGTTTAAATATAAATCTTTACCAACCAAAGTTTGTGTTTTATTTCTTAAGCTAACCTTGAAATGAAACAATACCAATTCACTTTGAATCGGTATCATTGATAATTTGCTAATCCTTCCCAGTGAACGATCCTAGAGCCGCTATACTATAGTAGCTTTTTCTTTGCTACCCTAGTATATGGTGTAATAGGTTATAAATTTTGTTAATTACTCCCTCATCCAAGGAGCACCGGCTGGACACGAATCAGCTGAGACACCAATTGGGCATGAATCAATGCCAGAAGAAACTCCAGAACATAGTTGATGAACCTTTGTTAAGCTTTTTTGATGATAACATTGGCATCTGGCAGCGTTCCAATGAAGATGCCTTCTGGACGAAGTAATGCTGAATACATTGGCCCAAAGCACGTCGTGCCCGTGCCTTAGTAGACCATGAGTATTGCATATCAAGCTGGCAACTGAAAATATCGAAATGAGCATCATCTTCCAAAACTTTGTCCAAGCGAACCTCAAAATAATCTCCACATATAAGGCGAGCCAGAAATGTGAGCTTTTTGCGCCGTTGATGATGGTCTATGTCACCATTATAGCGTGTACAACAGTCTTCTAATGAGCCTTCGGCAATATTGGTGCCAACATAGTATCCAATTTTTGCCTTGTCCCATTTGATTAGATCACCACCCTTGCCACGAGCAAAATCAAGAACAGCATCCTCTCGGCGAGCATAAAGTTGAATGAGGACACTCTTAATCCGGTTGTTTAGTTTCCTCAAATGAATGATTGGACTTGCTTCTCGTTCTTCCAAGGTCTGATTGGTCCTAGCACTATAATGGTCGGCCACTTTCCGAGATAAAAGTAGTCTCCGTCAATTTCTGGGCCCCTGCTTTGGATTGTTCTCATTTTGGTAAGCACAAGCATAAGATGGACAAGGGGTGATGATATCACTGCAGAAATACGAGAAGGAAACGCAACATCTTGGTTTTGCAGTGGCCACCAATTGTGAGTAGGTGCATCAGTAAGTTTCCCGCCGGCCATAAGAGGAGAGGGAAAGTGAAGGAGCTTCAATGGTTGCTTGGCGTTCCGGTGATGGCGGAGGCGTTTCACCACCGGCGGCTCGAGGACAACTTTGCTTGCTTTATTTCTTTCTCATCAATTATCACTTCTTGCAAAGTGGACTTCGGTCATTTCATGGTAACGTTTTATCAACGAATTCTTCTCTTCCTGCTCATGTCAAATTGTTGGATGGACTTACAGAATACCCGCGTTCGGAAGACACCATGTATAACCCTCCTAATTTGCATTCATCCCAACCTCAGCCGTCACAACTGGGGTACCAAAATAAAATTTTCCAACTGCTAGTCAAACAATAGAGACTTCCATCTTGACATTCCGATTGTTAGAAAGACGGAATAATTGTATTATCTTTTTTCAATCAAAGAATATACATCAGTGCCTTTATATAGGAGGCATATGTGTCCGGTACAAGTAATATGTGTGCGGTACAAGTAAAGTGTACTATACAAGTAACCTAACTGGGCCTAAAGCCCATAACATAATATACATTAACAGCCCCCCTCAAATTCAAGGTGGATGTGAGACCAACTTGAGGTTGTCAACTAAATCACGAGTGCGTCTCTTAGGAAGTGACTTGGTGAAGATATCTGCAAGTTGATCTTTGGAGGAGATGGAGAAAAGCTTAAGAGCACCATGGACAAGATGATAACGGATAAAATGACAATCAATCTCGATGTGTTTAGTCCGTTCATGAAAGACATCATTGTGAGCAATATGAATGGCACTCTGGTTGTCACAATAAAGATGAGTAGCAGAGGAGGTGGACGCACCCAAATCCTTAAGAAGCCATCTTAGCCAAAGGAGCTCAGATGTGGTATCAGCAAGGGCACGATATTCTGCTTTAGTACTGGAGCGGGCCATAAAAGTTTGTTTCTTACTTCTCCAAGAAATCAAAGAAGAACCAAAGAGGAAGCAATAACCTGTAGTTGACCTGCGATCAGTAGGATCTCCTGCCCAATCAGCATCAGAGAATGCACGGAGTACAAGAGGAGACTGAGCTGAGTAGAAAAGGCCATGAAAAAGGGTACCCTTCAGGTATCGAAGAATGCGCAGAACAACAGCATAGTGAGTTGATCGTGGAGCAGACAAATACTGGCTCACCTGATGAACAACATAGAAGATGTCTGGACGAGTAACTGTGAGATAAACTAAGCTGCCAACCAATCGTCTGTAAAGAGAAGGATTAGACAATGGTTTTCCCCCCGAGGGTGTCAGATGCGCATTAAGTTCAACTGGAGTGTCAACAGTCTTGCTGTCAGTGAGTCTAGCTTGAGACAATAGGTCAGAAGCATACTTGGCTTGAGTAATATAAAGACCATCTGTGGAATGAGTAATTTCAAGACCTAAGAAATAGCTGAGATGTCCAAGATCTTTCATCTCAAATTGCTGACTGAGAAAATCCTTGAGTTCTTGAATGCCACTAAGGTCATCACCAGTTATGATCATATCATCCACATATAGAAGAAGCAAAATAGTGCCTTTATCAGTACGACGAAGAAATGAGGCAGAATCATACGGACTGGCAGTGTAACCCAAGCGAAAAATAGTGGAGCTGAACTTGGCAAACCAAGCTCGTGGGGCTTGTTTAAGACCATAAAGTGCACGTCGAAGATGACAAAACCTTGTTTGATTCAACAGAGAGACCAGGAGGAGGTTGCATATAGACTTCTTCACTCAGATCCCCATTAAGGAAGGCATTTTTAACATCCATATGAAAAAGATCCCATTTACGAGCAGCAGCAATAGCTAAGAGAGCACGAACAGATGAGATACGAGCAACTGGAGCAAAAGTCTCTTCATAATTGATTACTACCAAAAAGTGCTATTTTGTAGACCTAATAATAATGGTTTTAAGCACCTTTGAGTAGTAATCATATTCATTTAACCCAATTAATTCATTAAGGTCCTTAGTAATTGGTTTTAACCATTTTGTGGCAAGTTTACATTTATCAGCTTATGAATCAATTCAAGCATGCCAAATGATGGAGGAGCTACTTGGACAAGTTAAAGCAAGGATTTTGGAAGTTTACAGGCTTGAATTTCAAGTGGAAACACGAGCACAAGCCATGGGAACACCATTTTGCAAGGAAAGAACAATGGAGAAGAGGAAAACAGAGTGAAGAAAACAGCTTCAGTCTTCTTTCGCACTTTTGAAGCACTTCCCAAAGTTCATTTTTTGCATGCTATATACCATTTGAAAGCTTAGGAAGTCAAGAATCCAACGCTTCAAACCGTGTATGATTTGGAGCTGAAATGAGGAAGATATGGCCTTCGGAAGACAACTGCATCATGTCAAATGACCAATTTCGCAAGGTGAATTTCACAAGGAGATTTTCCTCATGGTGTGAAATTTTCCACTTCGCACCATGAAGAAACACCTTGCGAAAATTTCGCAAGTGGATTTAGACACCTTGCGAAATGCCTTTAAAAATCCTCTGTTTCTCCATGCACGCACCACCGACTTCCCAAATATTTTTTGCTTGATATTTTCTCGTGTAAATTCCTTTTGTAACCTTGTATTCAGCCGACATAAGGCTTTATCTTGTAATTTTGCTATATATAGAGGTGCACAACACCTCCAAAAGAGATGGGGAAAATTGGGGGATCGATCCTTTGTACATTAACTTAGAAATATATAAAGCTCTGTTTTTCTCTCTTCTCCTGTTCTTCCCCATTTCTATTTTCTTAGTAGCCAAACAGCCTCTGAGGGCTTTTCCTCAGAGGATGATTGGCTAAAACTTTTAGTTTCTCAAAGTATGGATGTTATGTGATGGCTTTGATGCAATCCCATGGAAATTTCTCGCACCTGGAAGGTAAGGTAGTCGTTTTTCATTAATGGTTCATTAATGCAAAGTTTGGTTTTTATTTCCTTTGGACAACTTCCAACGGCCAATACTTGATAAGCTTTTGGATTTCTATCCATTAGTTATCTCCTACGAGCTATTGGAAGGTGAAGTTTTCAATTCCAAGTTTTGCATTAATCCGTTAGAACCAATTTCAATGGCCATTGAAAGGTGAGTTTATCACCTGGAATGACTTTGAGTTGCCAATATTTGGTAAGCTTTTGGCTTTTAGACCATTAGTTATCTCTTACGAGCCATTCAAAGGAAGTCTAAGGTGAATAACCATTGATGAAATTCACTACCATCTGTTTTTCCATCTTAAAGGATTAAAACTTGATTTGCTAAATCCATACCGGTTCGGGAAGCAAGCATCACCATAGTTGCAACCCCAACGCGAGGAGCCTATCCTGAGATTTCCAATTTGCATAAGAGTCAGAGCATAGCTATCCTATCTTTGAGAAACTTGTTTTTACACCCTTTTATTTTAGTCTTTAATGTTAGCTTAGATTAGTTTAAATCTTTCTAAAACATTTTCATCTTCTTTTAAAGCTAACATCCATAAGAAAATCACCTATTTTCCTAATTTGAATATCACTTGTGTTTGCGAAAACCCTTCCCAGTGAACGATCCTAGAACCACTATGCTATAGTAGCTTGGCTACTTTAGTAATAGTATTTAAGGTATAAATTTTGTTGATACGCCTTTAAAGCTAAGCTACCATGAGTCGCATCAATAATCAATCCCATACTCCTGTGTAAAACCTTTGGCAACAAGACGAGCCTTGTAGCGCTCAACGGATCCATCGGAGCGAGTCTTGATCTTATAGATCCACTTACAACCAACCACAGACTGTCCAGGAGGGAGAGTAACCAGGTCCCAAGTATGGTTTTTGGTTAATGCATCAAGTTCCTCTTTCATTGCAATCTGCCATAAAGGGTCAGTAGAGGCCTCACGATAGGTTTGAGGCTTGTGAAATGTAGCAAGGGCAGTGTAACAATGATAGTCAAGTAGGTGTGGAGGAATGGATCTTACCCGGGTTGAGTGGCGAGTGGAATGTCTTGTGGAGGATCTTCAGGCAGAGCAGGAGCAGGGGACCCAGGCTCGAAGTGGGGTAGCTCGTCATCAATCTGTTCATCTGCAACCTGTCTAGGAGAAGCATCAAAAATATCTAGAGAGAAGTCCAAAGGAGGATCAAAAGTATTTGTAGAAGGAACAAGAGACTCATCTGGAAAGATTTCTAAAATAGAGGAGTTAGTCAAGGAAGAACGAAAGTGAGAGAGTTCAACAAACAATCGGTGTTCCCAAAAGACAACATTACGAGAAACACGAAGACGATGAGAGATAGGATTATAACACCTACACCTCTTTTGAGTTTCGCCATAACCAAGGAAACAACAGAGTCTAGATCGAGGCTCAAGTTTTTTGTGCTCATGAGGCTGAAGAAGAACGAAACAAGTAGATCCAAATGAGCGAAGGTGATGATAGTCAGGGGGTGACCCAAAGAAACGCTCATACGGAGTCTGATTATGGATGACAGTACTTGGAATGCGGTTAATTGCATGAACAGCATGAAGACCAGCTTCACCCCAAAATGGGGCAGGAACTTTGGCAGAAAGAAGTAG
>JBAPGN010001200.1:0-24983 GCA_037355405.1 Vitis amurensis | reverse complement strand
ATCTCAAAGGTCGGTGCGCACAAAGTGATTTTCGCATACCCTGCGAAATTTTGGCACACCTTGCCAAATTGATGATTTTGCTTTGCGAAATGCTTTGTTTTCCTCCATCTTACTACTAATAGTTTTGGAAACCCCTTTCCAAGTTTGCTAACGGGTTTTAAAGTGCTCCAAAGCTCATATTCTTCATGTAATTGATCTTCAACATGCCTTGCCAAAACTTGCACACAACTCTCCCTCAATCTTGGCCTGTTTCAATGATCCAAAAAGCTACCAAAAACACTAAAACTTACCAAAAATTGGTTAGTAGCATTTGCTAGGTCCTTAACATGCCAAATGGGATATAAAGGTATAACTACTACTCAAAAGTGCTTAATACAATTAAGTTTAAGTTTATTATAATAATGCACTTTTTGAGTAGTAATCACTCCCCCCAACTGACACATTGCTAGTCCCTTAGAAATGAAGGAGAGAAAAAGAAAAGTAGACTATACAACAATTTACAAAATCATGCTCACTACTTCAAAAATAAAATTTTAAAGCGGCATGATATGGATCAAAAATCTCTCATGGAAAATCAAAGATATAAAACCCAACCTTCAACAAGAGTCATTAAATCACTTACCTAATCACAAAATACAAAGAGTAGGCATTATGCAAATTTAAGCATCAAAAGAATTTCCACTCCCAAAGATCCAACTCTAAATCTTCCACAAGAATCTAAGTGTTAAGTGATTAGTTTCCAATTATAGTATGCTAAACTATGCTTTCCCCCCAACCTAGTTCTTTCTCAAACCTAACAAACTGACCAACACTCAATAGGCTAAGAACGCACCTCTTTTATTTCACAATTCTTTTATTTGCTCAACTTCACCCATTCACCCTTGTAACGAGTATTAAGGTATGTGACTCCCAACCAATTAAGGTTTAGGGTACCAAGCTTCAAAGACTTTCACCATATACCCCTAGGACCTTGCTCGGGTTTCAAGGCAAGTGTTGCACTTTTTTTTTTTTTTTTTCTGAAGGCTCATTGGCCTTCTATAAGGTGTCCCAACACTATTAAAAAAGAGGTCAAAGGTACCAAGTTAAAATTTTCCTAAGTTCAGGGGGTGATATCGTTTTTCATCTTATAATTGAAACCCAATGTGCATAGTGTGTGGTAAGATTGAAGTGGAAGAAACAAGGTTGAATTCAATAGGAGCTTCAATAATTCATCAACCTCAATAAACATAAAACAAACTCTAAGACTTAAGCAAAAAGGCAAGAACTCAACTTCTCTCATTTCATTTTGAGAATTTTTCCTGAAGAGTAGAGTAAATTTTTATTTTTATTTTTAAACAAAAGGTAACTAAGTTAACAAAATATCCTAGCAATATTTACAATACTTACTTCCTCAACTCTCCCCCTAACCAAGATGAACATTGTCCTCAATGTTTCAATTGCAAGTGAAAATAAAGGGAGGAAGTGATACCTTTTGAGGCAAATTTTTCATAGTCATGCAAAAGTTTCGCAAAAGGGCGCGAAAATGACTAGAGAAATGAGAAATGAAGTTAGGATGTATGCTGTAAAAAAAAAAAAAAAAAAAATCTTTTTATTTATTTATTTATTTTGAGAATTCGCATAGTGAAATTTCGCAAAGTGGGATTTTTGCAAAGTGAAATTTTCGCACAGTGGAATTTTTGCAAAATAGGATTTTCGCAAAATGGGATTTTCGCATAGTGGAATTTTCGCAAACCCTGTGGAAATTCGCAAAGTGTGCGAATTTCTAGCCCGAGAGCTGTAGTTTTCAAAAATGATGAGGAGGATTTCACAAAGGGTGCGAAATTTTCGCATGCTATGCGAAATGGCCTTAGCTTACCTAATACAAAGGGCACTTTTTGCACACCATGCGAAAATTTCGCAAGGATGTGTGCGAAATGCTCTGTTTCAGTTTTTCTTCAGTTTTTCCTCTGCCAAAGAATCCTTAAGTGCTTTCCCCTGCAAATGATCATCAAAAACCTAAATTAACTCAAACTAAAATAGAATTTAAGCAACAAATCGAAATCAAAACAAATAGAAATGCAAGAAAAACATGAAATCAAAAACAAAACCAAAAAGGGATGGACTTAATAGTTTTTAGAAAGACTAAGTCCATCCAGGATCTGATTTTTCAAGCTTAAGGGGGATCAAGGAGGATGAATTCCTCCTGGTCTCGGGAAAAAGACTCCACAAAGGGCTTGAGACGCTGGTCATTCACTTTGAAAGTGCAGTTGCTGTTAGCGCTGAGTAGCTTCACTTCTTCAGCTCGCACCGCCTCTTGCATGTGAGGTTTCAACCTTCTCTGAGGTTAGCGAAATGGCTTTGCTTCCTCCTCCATATAGATATGATGGGTGCATACCAAAGGGCTAATCCCTTTCAAGTCCCAAATTTTCCAGCCAATGGCCTTTTTACATCTTCTAAGGATTCAGATTAAGCAATCCTCTTGATGAATAGAGAGAGCTGAAGAGATCACCACAGTGCACTGCTCATCTTCCTCCAAGCATGCGTATTTCAAACCAGTAGGAAGAAGTTTAAGAGTTGGCTTTGGGGGCTCCTTCTTAGCAGCTTTGTGCGACTCCTCCTCATTGAACAAAGGTAGAATCTCTTCCCTCCTCCTCCAATGAGACATGGTAGTTAGCAATTCTGAGGGTTCAGGTAACCCTTCATCAAGATCCCCAAGATTCTCAATCAAATCTTCCTCCATGCTCTGTTCACAGTGCTCCTCCACCAAAGTGTCAATCATGCACACTTTCTCTGGCCCTTCCTCTTCTTCCGGATGGAGATGCTTCTTACACAAATGAAAGATGTTTAGCTCCAAGGTCATGTTGCCAAACCCTAGTTGCATAACTCCATTCCTACAATTGATGATTGCATTCGAAGTAGCGAGGAATGGTCTTCCAATTATGATTGGCATATAGTTTGTCCACGTGACAATTGGATCAGTATCAAGAACAACAAAATCTACTAGATAGTAGAATTTGTCAACCTGTACCAAGACATCTTCAATTATCCCCCTTGGGATCTTCACTGATCTATCAGCTAGGGAGAGAGTAATGGACGTGGGTTTCAACTCCCCTAGTCGCAACTACTTGTAAACCGAATAGGGTAGCAAATTCACACTTGCTCCCAAGTCTAGAAAAGCTTTATCCACACATGTTCCTCCAATATTTACTGAAATGATGGGGCATCCTGGATCTTTATACTTCACTGGAGACTTGCACTGGATGATAACACTCACTTGGTCAATCAAGAAGGCTTTCTTGTTCACATTTAACCCTCTCTTTACAGTGCACAAGTCCTTTAGGAATTTGGCATAAGTTGGAACTTGCTTGATCATGTCAAGTAAAGGAATGTTAACCTTCACTTGCCTTAACACTTCAAAAATTTCTGATGTATTCTTGGTTCCCTTCTTACCATGCAAAGCTTGAGGAAAAGGTGGAGGCATGTGCTTCTTCATCATATCTTCCTTGATGACTATCCTTGGTTCTTCATCCACATTATAATCATGGCCATCTTTCTCTGACTTCTTCTCACCCATGTCTTTCTTTGATTCACTTCCTTCATCATGCTTCAACTTGGGTGCAGGTTGAACAACCTCCTTACCACTCCTAAGAGTGATAACTGCTTTGACTTCCCTTACCTTCGAAGATTTTCCCTCTTGAGCTTCTACTTCATGAATACCCTTGGGATTTTGATGAGGTTGAGAAGGAAACTTTCCTTTCTCTTGCACAGTATTGAGGTTGGTGAGCCTTGAGATGGAGTATTGAATATTATCTATCTTCTAATATAGATCATTTTGCATCTCATCCATCCTCTTATTCAATGTACTCTCCACTCTATCAATTTTCTGATTCAATTGAGAGTTGATTGACTTTTGCTCCCCCACAAAGTCTCCCACAACCTTGCTAAGATTCGCAATGGCTTGTTCAAGGTTTGAAGCTTGTTAAGGTACTTGAGCTGGTGGTGTGTACTGAGGTGGCCTTGGCTTCCATGAGAAATTTGGATGGTTCCTCCAATTAGAATTGTAGGTGCTTTCATAAGGAGCATTGTTTTTGGGCTTGAATTGGTCAACCACATTTGCTTGATCACCAAACATTTCTCTCACTACTGGAAGGGTTGGACACTCCTCCACCAAGTGCTCATAAGACTGACATATGGAACAAGGCATGGTTTGCACTTCTTGTACTTTCTTCAGTTCTAGCTCTTCCAATCTCCTTACTATAGTTGCCAATTTTGCTTTCATGTCCATGTCTTCACTCAACACATACATTCCACCCTTAGCATTGGGGTGAGACTTCATTCTCCCCACATCTCTGCTATTCGGTTCATCCCATCCTCTTGAAACTTTAGAAACATAACTCAAGAATTCTATAGCTTCCTCCGGATTATTACTCATGAAGTCTCCTCCACACATGGCCTCTAAGATTTGCTTCATAGAGGAAGACATACCATCATAGAAATAACTCACTAAGAGCCGTGTATCAAAGCCATGGTGTATACAAACGTTGATAGCTTCCATGTACCTCTCCCAACACTCATAGAATTTCTCATTCTACTTAGTTGAGAAGTTCGAAATCTACCTTTTCAAGCCATTGGTCCTATGAGTAGGGAAGAATTTCTTGAGAAACTCAGCTTGTAAATCAGTCCACGTTCTGATACTCCTCAGCCTTAGAGAATTAAGCCAAACCTTGGCCTTATCCTTTAAGGTGAAAGGGAATAGCTTGAGTCTCATTATTTCAATTGCAACTCCTCCTTCTTGGAATGTATTGCACGCTTCTTCAAACTCCTTGATGTGAGAATAGGGGTTCTCACTTTCCATCCCATGGAAAGTAGGTAGAAGAGGAACTATATGAGGTCGGATCACTAGCTGCTCAGTGGGAGGCACTATGCATGAAGGTGCACTCATTCGAGGTGGATGCATGCGGTTCCTCATGGATCGGTATGCATTGAGATTCTCCTCTTGCCCATATTGGCTATGCTGATCTTCAGGTGGAATATCCATGATGTTCAAGCAGACTTCCAACTCAGTTTCTTGAGGAGTTTCAATTTTCACAAGTCTTCCCTCGATATCTCTTATCCAATAGGGCATACACAACTCGAGATCACTGAAACAAAAACAAAGAAAAAAAAAAGGACTACAATGCTAGGAAAAGATTTAAGGTTAGATAAAAACTAAATGAAAGATAAGATAAAATAAAAACAAAGAAAATGAGTTAGTGAAAGAAAAATCACCTACTTGTGATGAAGATCACAAGTACTCATAAAAGGTAACATTTATGTACTTAGGCACCATCCCCGGCAACAACGCCTTTTGATTCATGCCCAGTCGGGTGTTTATCAAAACATTTATAAAACCTACAACACCTTTTACTAGGGTAGCAAAGACAAAGCTACTATAGTATAGTGGCTCTAGAATCGTCCACAGGGATGGATTTTCTTTGTACACTTAACATTAATGAAAGGAGAAATGGTGATTTCCTTTTTGGAAGTTAGTTTTTAAATGAAAATAAGATTGATTTGAAGGGTTGATTTTAAGTTAAGCAAACATAAACAACTGAAATTACTATAAAGAGAAAGTCTCTTGGAGCTATAGGTTACTAGGTTCAAGTTCCTGTTGCAAAGTGGGAAATTCCGGATCTTCTCCTCGCATTGGGGATAATAACATAAAGGATGGTTATCTCCTGAATCGGATTTGGATTTAGCAAATAAGTTTTGATCCAAAGGGTTCTTGAAAAATGGTAGTTGCTTCCCATTAATGGCTTCAAACACTAAAGACCCTCACCTTGAACCACCTTCCAATGGCTCGTACTTGATAACTAATGGACATCCATGGATCTAGCAATAAGCATCCATAGAATCCTAAAAGCTTACCAAGTATTGGTCATTCAAGGTGATTCTAAGGGATTAGAGTTGAAACTTGAAATACAAACCATTAATGATACACAACTACCTTTGTTTAAAGCAAGGAAAACTCTCACATTTGCATTTGGGTCCTTTACCTAGCTTCCATTACTCCAAGAAACGTGAAACTTAGCCACTCATCCTCTAAGAAATCATCTTCAGAGGGTGTTTGGCTAGAGAGAATATGAAGAGAAAATGAGAAGGAAAGGCAGAGAAAAACTCGTCTTTTCAAATTATCTAAAACATAATATCTACCATTCGATCCCCTTTGAGAGGTTTTCCAACCCCTATTTATAGTTCCTAAACAAACCCTAATGTCATTTATCTATTACAAAAGGAGTAAAAAGGAAAAATTACAGTTCTGGAGAAAAATCTCGAAGGTCAATGCGCACAAATTGATTTTCGCATACCCTACGAAATTTTTGCACACCTTGCAAAAGTTTGGCACACCCTGCCAAATTGATGATTTTGCTTTGCGAAATGTTTTGTTTTCCTCCATCTTACTACTGATAGTTTTGGAAACCCCTTGCCAAGTTTGCTAAGGGGTTTTAAAGTCCTCCAAAGCTCAGATTCTTCATGTAATTGATCTTCAACTTGCCTTGCCAAAACTTGCACACAACTCTCCCTCAATCTTGGCCTGTTTCAGTGATCCAAAAAGCTACCAAAAACACTAAAACTTACAAAAAATTGGTTAGTAACATTTGCTAGGTCCTTAACATGTGAAATGGGATATAAAGGTCTAACTACTACTCAAAAGTGCTTAATACAATTAAGTTTAAGTTTATAATAATGCACTTTTTGAGTAGTAATCACATACCTATAATTTAGATGTTCTTATATCGATTCCTACTGATTAAGAAAGCTCAAAACATCAATAGATCTCATAAATGCCATGACCATCCACTTCATGGCTTCTTTTGAGTCTAAGCACTGAGATGGTGGAGATCTCCAAGTTGGAGGCTAGGGTTCTCTCTTTGAACTATAGGGAGAGAATAACAAGACTTAAAAACCCTTCTTAAAAGGCTATTTATAGACTTCCTATTGGACTTAAGTGACTTAAGCCCACCATGGGCTTAGGTCACTTAATCTAACCTAAACATGTTGTTAATTGATTAATTAACCCAACAAGTCTCCAATTAATCAATTAGCCTAGTTCAAAGATATTGTTTACTTACCCCTACGCAACCTTTATAATTACTAAAATACCCTTATGCACAAAAGTGAACTAAAAATCCTATTCAACTCTTATAAACGATGTCATCGAGGAATATGAGCTCAAGTGGGAACCATTAAGACCCATAGGACAGTACTGACTCCCTCAAAATCCAATTTTAAAGTTAACTCAACATCTCACCATAGAGAGTCATCTGTACTCCAATATCCTATATATATAACAACGAGACACCAAGTGCTCAAGTCTATGACCTACTACCCACTATATATAGTCTACTTATGAACTGTGTTGTCCATAGTCTAACAAGGTGAAAGTTATCAGCCTTTTAATACTACGTTTACAATTCTTAAGTTACAGATCCTTCTATTATGTGATCAAATTACATGTTTTACCTTACTAAGAGCATATGTCAAATTCAAGTAAAAGAATTACCACAAGCCCACAGGTTTCGTGGTCACACATCCTTAGGATCACCCAAGGGGATACATTGTCTCAAAGTCTATGAGATATCATGGTGTCTCTATTGATAATACCTATTACTACCGACTTCCATTAATAGTTACCCAATCTATAGGGAATATATGATCAGCTTACGATCTCACCCGTAGGTCAAAACCACTACTAACTTCTACACAAGTTGAATATTCTCTCAAGGTTGAGAGACTATACACTATAGTAATTTGGTGAAGTCATGACTACTCTATAGCCTCATGTCATGACTCACCATAGGTCTTGTCCATTGCTAACTTCTACACAAGCTTAATATTCTCTTTAGGATGAAAGACTATATAGTATAGTAGTTTGGTGTAGTCATGACTGCTTGGTAGCCTCATGTCATGACTTATTGTAGGTTTTGCCCAATGAATGCCTATACAAACTAGTGCACTCACCTAGGGAACCCCATCCCAATGGCCAAGACCATCTATCCCTCTAATTAAGAAGTAGTGTCTACAACCATAAATTAATTGCCTAAGCCTATGAATCGGTTGTGAACAAGTCATCTACTTGTAAGGAACCTATGACTTGGATCTTCCATGCAAATCCTAATGCACCCAAGTCATGTACAATGCAAGAGATGATAGCCTAGAACACTAATGGAATAAGGATAGATAAAAGTGAACCTTGAATATTATTAAATGAATAAATAATCTAAATTTGTTACATCATGTCATGCTTTTTTAGGCTCTGGCCTAACACTTATACAATTTCATATTATTCAACATCTTCCACGGTTTGGAATTGATCTCAAAACATCCAAATCTAGGTATGTTTTCATTATTCTCTAAATCTGATATCATATTGGTGTTTTGAACACCATGATTCTATTGTGGTTTAGATTTAAAGAAGCCTAGAGTATATGCATGCACCGTACAAGATCTAAGGCTAAGAAACTAAACAATCTAGGATCCTAAGCAATTACCACCCCTTAAATCTCTTATAAACAAGCTTCCTTAGGAAAATGTCTTGAGTAATGCTACTATGTTCCAAAGTAAAGTTGAAGCCCTCCAATACTTAACTTTCATGCAACCATTTATCATTCATGTAGTTAATTGGGTATGTCAATATTTAAGTGATCCTACTGTGGTTCACTTGAAGGTTATAAAATGTATTTTAAGATATCTTAAGGGAACACAACACTTGGGTTTACGTAATCTCTCCACCAATATTATCTCTTTTTAAGAATTTAGTAATGCTAAATGGACAGGTTGCCCAACTACAAGGAGTACTAAAGGTTACCATGTCTTTATTGGCACAAATCACATCTCTTGGTGTTCAAATAAAAAAATCAACAATTGCTTGCTCTAGCAATGAAGTAAAGTATCACTCTTTCACTTTCTCCATAATTGAGTTGATGTGGATTACTTATCTCCTATGAGATATGGGAGTGTCCCTCTCTAACCACTACAATTACTTTGTGATAGTGTTCATGCTCTATGCATGTCATTTGATCTTATGTTTCATGCTTGTTCTAAACATATTGAACTTGATTATCATTTTGTATGATAGAAGGTAGATATGGGCACACTTGTCACTCACTATGTTCCCACGCATAATCAACTTGCTAATATTTTATCAAATCTTTGTTAAAGGATGTCTTCTCCATGTTTTGGGACAAGCTAGACATCCTTATTCATTCCTGCTCTAATTTGAGGGGGCCTGTTAAAGGAAATGATCAAGGAGAAACACATCCTAAAGAAAATATTAAAGAAGATACACAAAATCTAGCGAATAAGAGGCAAGAATCCACTATAATCAATATTTCTATACATCTACAGAAATTAAACATTAACAATATTTGATTTTCCTAATTTTAGGATATTTTATTTTATATATATATATATATATATATATATAAATATTATTTGTTCCTTTCTTTGTATAGATCACCTATATTCTTGTATAAAGTTCTTAAATAAAGTAATAGAAATTACTGTTAGAGTACCAAGCATTGCTTTAATTAGGTTGAACAAGAAGGAAGTCATCAAGTTAGTATAAAGACCCTCTTTAGACACGTTGGGAGCTATTGGTAGCTATTTATTATCGTCTCAGCATGGTTTGAAATATTAGTAAACACAGATCTATTAGTATTTGGATTTTACGGATATATCAAAAATATCGATAAAATATTGATGGATATTTCAACAAAAATATTGGTGAGGCAAAAATTATTCAAAATTCATGGAAATATTTGGAAAAACTCTAAAAAAAATGATAAAATAAGTAAAAATACACATGTTAAAGTTATTTTATAAGTGTAATTAATATAGGTATGGTCAAAGAGAAAAATATTAGTAAACAGGAATATATCATTCTTAATAATTTATTATTTATCTTATCAAATTAATTTTAATTTATAAAATATTAAAAGTTCATTATTACTTATATATATATATATATATATTAGTATTTTTTGAATAAATTTATATTTTCAATATTTTAAAATAAAAACATTCAAAATTAAAAAGATAAATATAAAAAATTTAAAAGTGAAGTAATAGCATTTTTTAAAATAGGATTAATAAAATAAATGATAAAACATTTAATATTAAAACTATAATTTATTTAATTCAAATATATTTAATAATATAAAATAAATGATGATGCACATATGATTTTTTAATATTTATAGTTTTTATATTTAATTATCATATAAATGATATATATATAAAATAAAATAAAATAAAGACTTTGTAAGAAAATTATAATGATGGTTTTTACACTTATATTAATCAACGAAATAAAATTTAAAATAAAATAATTAGAATTAATTAATTTACTTTTTTAATAATGAACTTTAACATATTTATTATGAACATATATTTATAAACTCAAGCCTTTTGGCCTGGGTTTGACCGATCAACTTTGGTGTGGAATATAGAGAACGGAATATAGAGAACACTAGATGAGTGGGAATAATACACCATATGACAAATTCTAGTAGATATAGAATGTAACAAGCAAAGGGATGTTTCAGACAATTTTTGCAGTTTCTAAACTTTTTGTAAACAATTCTTCAATAGTTTTACTGTTTACACCTCCTTAATTACTCTTTAATAACTAAAAATCTTGCCGATTGCATCACAATTTTCTAGCATTTATAACCGGACAATCCATTGCAGGGTTCATCACGACTACTATAGTAGCATATTATAACAAAGACCGGTAGGAAGTCTCCTACTCCTTATTCTGCTAGAGATTAAAAGAACCCTAGTGTGCAAGAGGTCCTTGACCTGCACCCACAATCATCAAGTGAAGTAAGACTTTATCTCAACATCGATTGAGTATGAAACACTCTCACATAGCGGCCCGCACAAAGCATGTCTGCACAAACACAAAAGGAAAAAAAAAAAAACAAAGACGCAAGTATAGTTCAAGTTCGTTTTCGAAACTGTTCATTGTCATAAATTCTGAAATTGCGGTCAACCTGTGAATAAAGCTACCAACATTCTTTGGATTCAAGTCGTTGATAATGGGGGACAGTATGAAATGACTTTTGGTGTGAAAAGAACTAAGTTATGATGGGGTTTGGAGACTTACACAAATTCTTTAGGAACCATTTAGTATCATATATAACAAGGATGTATGAGCCCACAATTGCTTGAAAATTCCACACGGAATGAAGAATTCCACATGATAGGACCCAGTTTGAGTGTTGTCTACGCTCCCTGATGATGCCAATTGACCCATATTGGAATGTAATGTCAACTAAAATGTCCTCCTTTCATCCACAATGAAATCCGACCAATAATTTGGCCATTTAATGCTAAAAACTGTTTGGACAAGGAATTTGGACCTCAGTCGTTGGGTCTGTTCGTCCACAACGAAGAAGTCGTCCACAACTGAAAAGTCTTCATGGAAATTCCACACGGTGGACACTTTTGAGAAATCCCGAGCGCATTCTACCAGGGCAATATTGCAATTATATATAAACAAAACAACTACAGAGATCTAGAAACCAAAATCTCAAAGGTGAAGGGGATAACTTTTCTTTTTTTTAATCCAATGGAGTGGTTTTTATCCAAGCATTTGATGTTGGTGTTGATAGTGTTCCTCCAAATCAATGGATACAAAGCTTGTTCGGAAGAGGAGAGAATGGGCCTCTTAGAATTCAAGTGGTTTGTGAAGTCCAACAATAAAGACGCTGATGGACTTCTCCGCTCATGGGTTGATGACAGGGAGAGTGATTGTTGTGGGTGGGAGCGAGTTAAGTGCAACTCCATTACAGGCCGTGTAATCGAACTCTCCCTCGGCAATATAAGACAAATTGAGGAGGGTTGTAGCCTAATTCCTATTTATACCAGGATATGGTCCTTAAACGCCTCCTTGTTCCGTCCTTTCCAAGAATTAACAAGCCTTGACTTGTCCAGAAACTGTTTCAAAGGTTGTCTTGAGACTGAAGGTATGGATTCCCTCTTCTGTAATATTCCCTCAAATTGTGACTGGTTCATTAGTTTTACTGCTTGACAACTCTTATATATGTAGCATTTTCTCAAATTGCATTTGATCCATCAATTTTATTGTATCACTAGACCTTTTTATTGCGTCAAAATTCTCTCCATCTCTATGCATTAATCTTTGTTACTCTCATGCAAAATCAAGTCATGCATGTGTGATATATGAGGATTATATCCACTATTTATAAGTTTCACTGACAAACATTTAAAATATTTTTACTAATATTTGCATGCACCATTATTTTTTAGCATTTGCTTCATAACAAAGTGATGATCAAATATTATTATAAATATGTCGATAATTGATATTAAAACTAGCATTTTCCTAGTGACCAACAGAACCTCTCTTTTTTTTTTTTTTTTTGCTTTATTTTTTATCTTTTTAAGTTAATGTAAGATAAACTATATCCATTCATTTATGTACGAGGTGATCTAATTTTCCTTTTTAATCTAATTTTCCTTTTTAAGATTTACAACCTCTACTCATCATAACCCCCTAACTGAATCGAACATCTTCTCAATTGATTTTAAACAAATAGGATTAGGGTAGATTAGGATGAACCAGGATACAAAGTAATGAGACCTTATATGTGGTACATACGAATGAGACTCAATACAAAGCAATGAGATTTTAGTTGTACATGTGACAACTTCTTATTGGTGACATTTTTCAATTTTTATCGAAAAAGTACATTCAATACTATAATAGGACCCAATTAGCTAAACATGATGAAAATATACTATTTTATCAATTTTTTATTTTTATTTTTATTTTTTATTTTTTATTATTGTTTGTCTTGATATATATAGCAAAATTGATGAATATTTTCTGACAATCCTCATCTTCTTCTCGTAGGTTTTGAAAAGTTGTCAAGCTTAAAAAAGTTAAAAATTCTAAACCTTCAAGATAATCAATTCGACAAGACTATCGTACCATCCTTGGGCACCCTCACATCTTTGAGGGCTTTGACCCTTAGAGAAACAAATATTTTGGAAGAATCATCATCTCCTATCAAAGGTATGTCTTCCATTAAGAGTGAAAAATGACAATACATCTTAAGTGAAACATTCCTTTCTGCTTCTTGAAATTATTGACTTATATGAACTTTGGTTAGCCTTGTAAATTAGCGGTCAATAGAATTTGTATCTTTATTTTGCTTGAATTCCAATGAAATCACTGAATTTTCACTGCAATTGTTGGTAAAAAATTTGTGAAATTTATTTAGATCCTCTTTTCATATGGTTTGGTTGGGAAATTGTAATCCTAGGTGCAGTTTCTAGAGGAGAGCAAGAAAGTGTTTTTGAGAGACCAATTTTTTCTTCTTTGAAAGAAAGTGATTCTGAATTTAGTCCTGGATTGCCTATGGGAAGTTTGCAGCCACAGAGGGAGGAAGAGAACAAAGGAAAACCAAAAGCTTAAAGGCCAGGTTTGAATCATGAAATGGGGTTTAATTTCCTTGAGCCGAGGAATATTTGGCTTAGTGATGAAACTACATACTATATATGCACTGGCCCCAAAGCATTACATTCCTCAAAAATCATTTTGTTGAAGTATCTCTATATGAGAAATTTTAGGTATAATGAGAAAATGACAGTACATTGGATGTAGTGTGATACTTAGAAAGAAAGAGTAAATGGAGCTAATTAAATTGTACGCATTCTAATTCATTAGTTCTATAAGAGTCGCCATTTTCCAATCCTTCCTTAGAATGGGTGGAAAATACTGTTGGAAAACAATAGAATAGGAGGTAGAACAACATGTAACAAACTAGAAACATAAAAGAAAGTCAACACTCACCACCTTGAGAATTGAAGTGTTGAGGAGTGCTGTCCGTTGTCCTTGAAAATAAGCTTACCACCTTGAGACTGTCCCGATGTAGTGTGTGAAAGGCCCTCTATCATAATGCACACATGAAAGTTTGAGATTTATATCACAAAACTATCTAGTGGGGTTAAATTGGTAGCCCTTCAATATTGGCCCAAAATACTAATTTTAAATATTTTAGAATTTTCAAATTTTATAAGGATATTTTTAATCAGTTAATCCAAGAAGATCCGACCATACCGGCAAACATGTGATTTACACGAAGACCACCTATAAAGTCTCCCTCAAACTTAAAAGATGTAAGAACCCTAGGTTCAATAGACACATAGCTAAGCCACTAGTTCTAGAAGTATACATAATTACCTAGTAAACACTACTCTACTTGAGACCCATATTCACAAAACCTACACTTATCCTCACATCTATGACTCAAGACCAATGTGCTCAACAACTTCAAGCGATGTGATCCGCTACCACAAACTCAATGAACAAAAGTATTACTTTTGAAAGATTGGATTAAGTATGAAAAATGATACATGAAATTAATTCTAGGGCATAAAATTGTGAAAATGTGTAGCTAGGCATATTTATTCTTAAAGGAAACCTTAGTGGACTTGGGTGAATTTTGAAAATGATTAAGTACCAAATTGGATTGAGGAAATAAGGCAGAATTGAAATTTCTTAAAAACTAGACAAAATTATGCTCAAATGCCTTAGTGTCCCTTGGGGTGCTTGAGTGCTCCTTGTTAGAATGGAGCCTTAGAAAGCATGACATGATATAACAAATTTTAATTTCATTAACAAATTTATTTATTTATAGTTTTGGTTCTCTTGACCATCTTATTTGCATTAATTGGTTATTTGAGCATTCATACCCATATCATTTGCATTTTACATAATTTGAGTGCATTAGGAGTTGCACAAAAACTACAAGTCCTAAGTTCCTTGCAAAATGGTAAGTTGTGCAAAGTCAACTCATGGATTTGGGCAATCCATCAAAGATTATAGTTAGCTCTTAATTGGAGGAATGACTTGTTTTAGTCATCAGGATGGTTGTCCTATGATAAGTGTAATAGTATGTATGGACACATTAAATATGACCTATGGTGAATCATGAAATTTGCTATTTGATGGTCATGATTCACAAAACTACTATATTGCATGGATTGTCAACCTTAAGAAGATATTGAGTATGTACTAATGAAGTCAATATGAGGCTCTAACCTATGTGTGAGACTCTAAGGTTGTCACATCTTCCCTACAGGTTGGGTCACTATTAATGGAGACTAGTGGCGGTAGATATCCTTGATAGAGGCACCATGATATCTCATAAGATTGAGACAATGTTTTACCTTGGGTGATCCTAAGAACATGTGATCAAGAAAACTATGAACGTAGTAATTCCTTAAGTGGAATTTGATACATGTTCTTTGTGATCTAGAGTATGTTAGTGGATCACAAAATAGGAGAATTTGAAAATCAAGGATTAGAGAGGCAAACTTGAGAGGATGACAACACTCACCTCATTAAATTATAGACTAGTTTATGGGAAGTTTACATGTAATGGATAGTAGGTCATAAATTTGAGCTTTGTCTCATTGTAATATCATAAGATACTAAAGTACAATTAACTCTATTTAGTAGAGTGTTGAGGATTCTAAGAGAGTCAATATTTCCCTATGAGTCTTAGTGGTCCCTATTCGAGCTCTTAAATCATGGTGGCACAGTTGTTTAAGGGAATTATGGGTTTATAATTTCTAAGTGTGCATAAGGGAGTTTTGGTAAAAAAGTAAGATTGAACTAGATCTTACGAGTGGTCTTTTTAGATTGGGTTAATTAAATTGGATCAATCTAAGAGCATCCTTATCGCATATGTTGGGATAAAGCCTTTGAAAACATGACATAATATAATAGATTTTAGATTTATCAATAAATTTATTTATTTATGATTCTAGTTCCCTTTATTATCCCTTATCCATTAATTAGTTATCTAAGCATTCATATCACTTGCATTGTACATGACTTGGGTGCATTAGGAGTTGCATAGAAGATACAAGTAATGAATTCCTTGCAAGATGATAAGTACTTCACAATTGATTCATGGATTTAGGCAATCTAGCAAAGATTGTGGTGCACTAACTCATAATTGGAGGGATGACTTGTCTTGATCATCGGAATGAGGTTCTCATGGTGAGTGCCTTAGTGTATGGTTACACACTAGACAGGACATATGGTGAATCATGACATAAGGCTATCGGTTGTCATGATTAACCAAACTACTATACTATATGAACTCTCAACCTTGAGAAGATATTAAGCTTTTGTTGAAGTCGATATGAGGCTTTGACCTATGGGTAAGACCCTAATTTGTTCATATATCCTTATGAATTAGATCACTATTGATGGTATAAGGGACACTACATTTTTGCATTCCTTATCCTAGGTTTAGGTTAGGTATATGAACACTGCTTAAGGCTCTAGATCCTAGTAATGGAAGCATAAAAATATAATTTTTATTAACAATATTTAGAAGAACAATGTTTTAGAAAACTTTATGTGTGATTTAGATGTTCCCTAATTAATTCCACATAATGAAGAAAGTGTTTGAAGCATTTGGGAGTCTCGTACACCCAAGATCTTCCAACTGATGACTCAAACCATGACCTTCGCACCCCAAAGAGTGGACTATGGAAGGGAGGATGCCTTGGCTCTCAATCTCTCTCTATGGATGTGGAAGACAACGGTAAAAAAAACCTTGGAAACCCTAACCTCTAAGCATATATTTATAGGGTTTCCCTTTTGACTTAAGTGACTTGAGCCCACCAAGGCTTAGGTTACTTAATCTAGCCCAAAACAGGTCTGAATTGATTAATTAACCAATAAAGTCATCTAATTAACTAACTAGCACAATCCAAAGGCCTTGTTCACTATCTCATGTGCAATCTTGCATAATTATCAAAACGCCCTTATGTACAAAAGCGAACCTATAGTCAATCCAACCCTCATAACCCATGCCAACATGGTATATGAGCTTAGAGCGAGAACCATTAGGACCCATAAGAGTATTGGCTCTCTCACAATCCAATTCTAAATTTGATTTAACATCCTACTATAAAAAATCAACAATACTCCAATACCTTATGTAAATAATAACAAGATGAAACTTAGGTTCATGACCTACTATCCACTATACCTAGACTCCCCATGAATTGGTGTTCATAATATAATAAGATAGTGTTATTACCTATCAAGATTACCACTCTAATCCTTGAGTTACAGATCTTATTATGTGATCAATTCACATACTCTAACTCCAAGGATACAACAACCAATTGACATTTGACAACAACTGACTTTGAAATGTGAGCAAAAGATTTTTCTCACCCTCAAGTGCTAGGAACCTTGGATTGCTCTATTCCCACACCTTTGATCATATAAGTTCATGCAAATCTACCCTAGGCTTCTCTAGAAACAATTCTAGCAAACACAATAGCATTGAAAACCATTTAGAATAATGAACTAGAGAAGACATTAATCATAGTTGGATCTCAATGTTTCCATATCAATTTTTCATAGTAAGAACATGTCTGAAAGGTTTAAAGGTCTTGTACACCCAAGATCTTCCACTCAATGACTTGATCCATGGTCTTGGCATTCCAAAGTATAGTCTTTGTAAAGGAGAACTCCTAGGCTCTCTCCACCTCTTTAACTCTCTAGAGGTGGAAGACAACTATCTCTCAAAAAACTAGAAACCTTAACCCTTAAGGGGGTATTTTTAGGGTTCTCCTAATAGGTTCATTAACCACTAAGGCTTTCATCACTTAATTTAGCCCAAAATGGGTCTTAATTGATTAATTAATCACACAAGACCATTTGATTAATCAATTAGCCCAATCTAGAGACCTTGTTCACTGTCCTATGTGCAACCTTATGTAATTACCAAAACACCCTTATGCAAAGAGTGAACCTAAAGCCAATCCAATCCTTACAACCTATGTCATCACGATATATGAGCTTAAAACGGGGACCACTATGACTTATAAGAGTACTAGCTCCCTCATAATCTAATTTAGAAATTGATTCAACGTTGCACTAAAGAGAGTCAACTGCACTCTAGTACTTTATGTAAATAACAACAAGATGAACTTGAGTTTGTGACCTACTATCACCTATCAAGGTTATCTCTCAAATCCTTGAGTTATAAATTTCACTTATTATGTCATCATTTTACATACTCTAGCTCCAAGGAGCATATGTCAAATTTTCACTAAAGGAAATGTTATGGCTATAGTCATCTAGATCACATGTCCTTTGGATCACCCAAAGGGACACACTGTCTCAATCGCATGAGATATCATGATGCCTCTATTGAGAATAGTTGTTGCCACTAAGCTTCATCAATAGTGACTTAATCTATAAGGAATATATGACCATCTTAGGGTCTTACCCATAGGTCAAAGCCACATGTTGACTTTGGCACAAACTCAATATCCTTTTAAGATTGAGAGTCAATGCAGTATAATAGTTTGGAAAATCATGATAATTGATAGCTTTATGTCATGATTCATCATGGGTCCTATCCAACATGCACCATATATACCAGTGTACTCAACCTCTATGTAACTCCTAATGCACCCAAGTCATGTATAATGTAAGAGATATGATCTAAATGCTCAAATCAATGTAAATGCATTAAAGAGATAACTCAGGGACAGTGAAGTCTAACTTTGTTAAATTATATCTTGTTTTTAGGGACTCAAACCCAACGTGGAGTTCTCTTATTAGTTCATTTAAGCTCGTCGCCATCTTATTCACATAATAGTTGAAATTGAATTGTTTGAAAGACTCCACTAAGGTCTCTAAAACCATGTCAACTTGGGTTTCCTCATTGATCTTAGCTTCAAGGATTTCCATCTCGTTAAAGAGTTTGATCGTATGAATTGTATGATCTTTAAGGGGAGTTTCTTTTGACATCTTCTTACATTAACCTCAAAGGTATCTAAAGATAAGATCAACATACCTTTCATTTGGTCCATGGACTATGCAAATGGGACTATGGTGGGTGATTCTACCACTTCATATCACATGTTAAGTGTATAATCATAGTCATTGAACTATCAATGTCACCAAGTAAGAAATCCACTGGTGAGGTGGTTGCTCCCACTAGAAACATATCTAGTCTCGTCTTAGAGGAAACTCCATATCCCTTGATTCCTAGGGTCCAACCCACCAATAGGGTGGTGATGAACTAAATCAAGATAGGCTCAACAATGGAGGTCATGGGTTTTGTTAAAGCCCTCTCCCACTTAATCTTTTGAAAAGAGACTTTGAGTGATTTTGGTAACCTTTCTTAAAATAAATTCTATATCATGAGAACTTCCAAATTCATTATTTACTTGTTAAACAAAGACTTTTGTGCTAAAAGAATTACTCTCTTATTCCGTTATCCTTATATTATCCATAGACTAAACGGTTTCCTCTTTTTCTCAAAGGAGGAGAACTAGAAGGACTAATGATAGATGTAGTTCTCCTTCTCTCAGGAGGGAAAAGCCAAAAGAACCACCTATCTGACCAAATGGATAATCCAAAAAGGAATAGCAATACCTTTTAACAATAACTAGTTCAAAGAAAAATAACATTGGAAAAAACTTCTCATGAAAAATTATTTTCTTAAGAAAAACCCAAAATCACTTTTCAAAAATTAAACAAATATCTTGGTAGGCTTTCTTAATCATGAATTATCTATCAAGGATTTCCAGAAATAACTTATTTCTTTAAATTAGAACCTTATGCATAAAAGGAAAAATCTTATTTTATAAAGACTTAGAAAAATAAAAACTACTTCCTTGAAGAAAATAAATCCTATATACCTTTCCAACTTGTCTTTTCCTAAAATAAAAGATTTCCTAATGACTAACACATTCCAATTTAATAAGTTATCCAATTAAAAAAAAAATAATGTGAAACTTCACTTACCTAAAGCATGCCCAAATATTCACATGCTATAAATTATACCAAAATAGCATATCAAGCATAAAAAGAAATTAAAAGAATAATTCCCATGGCCTTAGGGATGTTGTTGCATATTTGGTAATTAAATTTGGATGAAAATCCAAATTACCAAATTACCAAAATAATCCTGCAACCAAAAAAAAGGGTTAGGTACTAAAAAAAAACCCTATGCCCAAATTTTTTTTTTTAAACCATTAAAAGCACCACTTGATTGCATGAGCTACTCAAGCGCTATAAGTGACTGCTCGAACGCCTAAGGCGCTTGAGCGTTTATCTTAGTGTTCGAGCATTATCCCTTTCTTTCACATCCAAGGCTACTTATTTGGTAGATTCCAACTATTTTCTCTACCAAAAACTTATCTTAACTAGAGTGGAAGTCATGATGTTCATGATTGATGTCCTGGGTTGCTTGCTTGCCTTCGATAGGTTATAAGATTGATAAAAACTTATTTTTACAATAAAAAAAACCTATACACTCCTTGAAGGAGTTTACAATCAATCTAATAAAAAACAATATTTTTGCAATCAAGGAAAATCGTATGCTCCTAAACATAGAGCTTACAACCCATTCTAGAAAACAAACAAACCAAACATTATTATAATCATCATATTACAACCATCAAATGAAACTCATGCACAAATTTAATTATCTCATATATTCATCCCTATGGCCATGAGATGAAATACAAGCCTTGCAAAACAAAGTTAGCACACCTTAGAAAAGATCTAACAAACAAAAACCTATCTTAGGCCTTTGATACCAATTGGTTGGAACCTTGGATTGCTTCATTCCCATACCCTAAATCATATAGGTACATGCAAATCTAGCTATGCTTCTCTAGAAACTATTCTAGCAAAAACAATGTCTTTAAAAACCATTTAGAATAATAAGCTAGAGAATATAGTAATAATTTTTGGATCTAGATGTTCCCAGATCAATTCTTTGTGGTGAAGAATGTGTCTAAATAGTCTAGAGGTCTCGTACATCAAAGATTTCCGCCCAATGACTCAATCCATGATTTTGGCACTCCAAAGTGTGGGCTTTGGACGGAAAGACTCCTAGGCTCTCTCTCTCTCTCTCTCTCTCTCTCTCTCCCTCCCTCTCTCTCTCTCTCTAATTCTTTGAAAGTAGAAGACAATTATCTCTCCAAAAGTTGGAAACCCCAACCCCCAAGGGGCAATTTATAGGGTTTCCTTAATAGGGCTTAAGTAACTTGAACCTACCAAGGCTTAGGTTACTTAATCTAGTCCAAAATGAGTCCTAATTGACTAATTAATCATACAAGGCCATCTAATTAATCAATTAGCCGAATTTATAAGCCTTGTTCACTATCCCCTATGCAATCTTGTATAATTACGAAAATAACCTTATGTATAAGAATGAACCTAAAGCCAATCCAACCCTCACAAACTATGCCATCATAGTATATGAGCTTAGAATCAAGGACCACTAGGACCATAGGACTCCCTTAGAATCTAATTTAGAAATTGATTCAACATTCCACTAAAGAGAATCAACTATACTTCAATACCTTATGCGACTAACAATGAGATGAGCTCAAGTCGGTGACTTACTATCCATTGCATGCACACTTCCTATGAACTAATCTGTAATCTAACAAAGTTGTGCTATCACCTATCAATATTATCTCTACAATCCTTGAATTAAAAAATCCACTTATTATATGATCAATTCGCAAATTCTGGCTCCAAGGAGCATATGTCACATTTCCACTCAAGAAATGTTATGGCTATAATATTCTAGATCATATATCCTCTGAATCACCCAATGGGACATATTATCTTAATCCCAGGAGATATCATGGTGTTTTTATTAAGAATGCCTATTTCCACCAACGTCCATTAACAATGACCCAATCCATAAGGAATATATTACTAGAAACCTTGAATTACTCTTTTCCCATGCCCTTGATCTTGTAGGGTGTATGCATCTATCCCTAGGGATCTCTAGATCTAACACAACAAAAAAAATGGCTTTAAAACCATTTTAGAATAAAAATCTAGAGATTAAAACTCATACTTGCAATCTAAATGTTCCGAGATCAGTTTTATCACAATGAAGAGCGTGTATGAATGCTCTGGAAGTTTCATACACCCAAAGCCTTCCGTTGATGACTTGAACCATGATCTTAGCACTCCAAAGTGTGGGCTTTGGAAGAATGGAAACCTAGGCTCTCAGTCCCTCTCTCACTCTCTAGAAGTGGAAGATGACTTTCTAAAGCCATCTAAAAACCCTAACCTCATAAAGGTGTATTTATAAGGTTTCCCTACTAGGCTTAAGTGGCTGAAGTCCACATAGGCTTAGATCACTTAATCTAAACCAAAATGGATCTTAATTGATTAATTAACCACATAGGGTCATCTACTTAATCAATTAGCCCAATCCAAAGACATTATTTTCTATTCCTTATGCAACCTTGCATAATTACCAACACATCCTTATGCATAAGAATGAAGCAAGGGTCAATTCAATCCTCATAAACCATGCCAGCATGGTATATGAGCTCAAAGCGAGGACCATTGAGACCTATTGGAGTACTACTCTCTCCTAATCCAATTCTCAAGTTAATTCAACATCCTACTACAGAGAATCAACTGCACTCCAATACCCTATGTAAATACTAATGAGACAAAGCTCGAGTCAATGACCTACTATACACTACATATAGACCCCCCATGAATTGGTGTTCATAATCTAACATGGTAGTGCTATCACTTATCAAAATTATTTCCAATCTTTGAATTTTAAATCCCACTTATTATGTGATCAACTAACAAACTCTACTTGCAAGAAGCATATATCAAATTCTACTAAAGGAATTACTATTGCTACAAATTTCATGATCACATATCCTTTAGATCACCCAAGGAGACACTGTCTCAAACCTATGAGATATTTTGACGTCTCTATTGAGAATACTTGTTGCCACTAACCTCCATCAATAGTGACCCAATCCTTAGGGATATATGACCATTTTAGGGTATCACCCATAGGTCAAAGTATTTTGTTGATTTCAGCACAAGCTTAGTATCTTCCTAAGGTTGAGAGTCCATGTAGTATAGTAGCTTGGTGAATCATGACTATCGATTGTCTTATGTCATGATTCACCGTAGGTCCTATCCAATGTGCATCACATATACTAGTGCACTTACCTTGGGAAACTCATCCCAATGGCCAAGACAAGTCATCCCTCTTATTAGGACATAGTGCACTACAATCTCTACTTGATTGCCCACATCCCTGAGCTAATTGTGGATAATTTATCTACTTACAAGGAACCCATGACATGTATCCTTTGTGCAACTCCTAATGCACCCAAGTCATATACAATATAAGAGATATGGATTGAATGTTCAAATCAATGCTAATGCATAAAAGGGATAGAAGGGGAACAGTCAAATCTGACTCAATGGCTTAATCCCAACATATATGACCACCTTAGGGTCTCACCCATAGGTCAAAGCCTTCTATTGACTTTAGCACAAGCTCAATATCCTCTTAAGGTTGAGAGTTTATGTAGTATAGTAGCTTGGTGAATCATGATAATTGGTAGCCTTATATCACGATTCAACATAGGTCTTATCAAATATGCATCACATACACTAGTGCACTCACCATGGGAAACCCATCCCGACAACCAAGACAAGCCATCCCTGCAATTAAAAGGTAGTGCATTATAGTCTCTACTAGATTGCCTAAATCCATGAATTGACTGTAGACAACTTATCTACTTACAAGGAACCTAAGACTTGTATCCTCTATGCACTTCTAATGCACCCAAGTCATGTACAATGTAAGAGATATGAGTTGAATGCTCAAATCAATGTCAATGCATAAAAGGGATAACCTAAGGGTAGTGAAGTCTAACTTTGTTACATCATGTCTTACTTTTAAGGGCTCAATCCCAACCTCAAGGATACACCAATTGACTTATTCCCATTGTATCTAATGAATGATACTCTATCCTCTAGATAGGATACAAAAAAACTAACTTCCAAATATCAACAAAAGAGTTTTTTAATTCTCTAGAATACAACTATAAGTTATTCTTGTTAAGGTGATTGCACTAATTCATGGTTGGAATTGAATTCATGGGTGCATTAGAAGTGAATAAACAAACTAATCATCCTTAAGTTTCTCTTTCCAAGCAATATGGGACAAGACAAGAGTAACTTAGGCAATTTTCCAACAATCTACCATAGATGAGTGGATTGGGTAAGTTAAGGGTAGTGAGAAGTTAAAAAATGTTATGAATTTTTTACAACAACTTAATGCATTTGATTTGATACTTATGGGGTATAGACATGCCTTAGGATATATATGACCTTCGAACCATAGATATTTGGTAAAATTAAATTTCTAAGAAACTAGGATTCCTTAATGTGCATTAGAGATCCTATCACCCATGGTGTTTTCTCTACTTATTGTTCTTAGTGGTTTGGTGTTAAAGCTTTACAACATACTCAAAAGTTCATGAAAGCTCTAGAGAAACTGTCTAAGCTCATATAGGAAGTGGTCTCATTTCTATTCTCATATAAAGTGACTTTTATCAAAGTGTATGGTATGGTATTCATTAAGAATTAGTGTATGATATGCATTATCTCCATCATAGGGAAGACTCTTGATAATAAATGACTAATAATGTGTTCCACAATCAACAAGTAACTTATTATTATACCTATTTAAACCTACTTCCTAGGATTTGTTTTCATTAAGGTTGGATTACCATCAATTTTGATTTATAGTTGGCATGTTATATTCCACTTGATTTATCTTTCAATTATTACTTTTTCAGTTAGAGCGATTTGGTTGGAGGGTCAACCAAATTTACTTTTTATCTCATAAAATCTAATGATATAATTATTATCTTAAGTAGTTTGTACACTCTTGCGCCTTAAGTGTAAGTTTTAATTTTACTTATATCTGGAATGACAATTTGTCTAGTCCTATGATACATAAATTAGGGGGAAAAAATGTAATCTTATCCATATAGGGATATTTTCTAAGAAATTTATAAGCTACTCAACCTCAAACGCTAAGGCAATAAACTAGGCCTTCATTGTTGACAAAGTTAAGAAA
>JBAPGN010001199.1:0-24902 GCA_037355405.1 Vitis amurensis | reverse complement strand
CTCCTTGCACTTACCTAACATTAAAAATAAATAAATAAATTATTTTCTCGGGATTGATTTTACTAGAGAAAATAAAAATGAAAATAAAGCATAATTAAAATTAATTAAAAGTTTATGTATTTTTAAATTATTAAATCTTTATATAGAAGAATTAAAATAAGTAAATAACTTTGAATAAACATATAAAATCAATTTATTAACTTTAAATTTATTTTTTATTTTTCATTCATTTTTTTTCTTCTAAGTTTCCTCTTTATTTTCTTTCCCTCATATTTTTTGGAAACCAAACATTAGTCAAAGGTTTTGCTTGATTCCAAGAAAATATGAATGAAAGAAAATGGAGACAAAAAATAGAAAAATAAAAAAGCAAAGAAAAATAAAAAATAAATTTAAAGTCAATAGATTATTTATATGTTATTTCAAACACATTCACTTGTTTTAACTCCTCTATATAAAAATTAAATAATTTAAAAATATCCATTTGTTTTAACTCTTCTATATAAAGATTAAATAATTTAAAAATAGATAAATTTTAATTGATTTTAATTGTATTTGATTTTTATATATTTTTTTATAGTAAAATAAAAAAATTATTTTCTTTATTTTATTTTTTTCTTAATAGTTCCTTGGAATTAAACATCTTGATAATATTTGAAAGAGGCGCCAACATTGAGGAAAACGTGTCATGCATTGCACTAATATGGAGGAAAACTTATCATATGAATAATACATTCATGGCTGCCAAGCATTTAGGTAGCACATTTTGGTTTGATTGAATGCAATTTGTAACCTATACGATGATTTGAATTGTGTACAATAATGTTTCTTATTCTAAATATATTGCCAAATAATATGTAAAATTAGTTATACACTTAACACAAATGTTGGGCATAGAATATAATTAGCTAATTAATTTTTTTTAATTTTTTTATTAGGAATATTAACAACAAAAATATCGACTATTGTTTGACACAAGTAAATACTATATTATAGCTTTAAATAAATTATATTAAATTAAATTAAATATATATATATATATATATATATATATATATATTAAATTCTTTGATATCTATTAAACATTTGATTACATTTTAATGTATAATATATTTCCTTAAATTATGGTTTTTTTTCAATAATTTAATTTTTTGGATCAAAATTTTCAATTTTAAAATTATCTATCAAATGAAACAACTATAGCTTTTAGAGATCTCAAATTCTTCCAATAGTAAGAGCCCACAAACTTGATGGCTTTCTCACTAGAGCCAAAATTTGTCCACTACAATCCACCAAAGTTAAGATTGGAGATTCAATTTAGGTAATTCCAAACTTTGGATGTGAAAACCCTATTGTGTCTTTATCAATTTCTCATGAGTTAGTTACTATCATCCATCTCTAAATCAATGTTTGGACATGTTACTTGCTGCATCAACTTTACTAATATTTAGTCTACCTTGGAAAGACTTTTCATCTCAGAATTCAAAGTAAGAACCATGCAACTCCATTATATGTTGCAACCTTACAAGAAAAGGGTTCCTCAGGATCAATGACTATATTGTTAAGATGTGAAACATAGTTGATACTCTCTTAGCTTTTGGAAAAATTATTTCAAATGATGATTTGACTCTTTATATCCTTAGAAGTCTTAGATTAGAATACAATTTTGTAATAGTGAACATCACCTCAAGAAGTGACAACACCTCCTTACAAGAAATGCAATTCCTCCTTTAGAGCCAAGAATTGTGTTTAAAATAGTTGAATATTGTTTTTTCCATCGATATGACAATATTTGTAAATTATGCAGCAAAAGAAGACTACACTTGCAACAACAATAAAACAAAGGTAATTTCCAAATAAATTACAACTAAAATGAATGAAAGCATGAATGTCAAGATCAATAATGTTATCACCAAGATAACCAGGTCACAAAGCAATCAAATGTTATCATAGATTTGATCTTAGCATCATTGTAACAAACATTAGTTAGAACAACAATTCCACAACTCATTAGGCCAACAATCAATATTAAAATTCTCAAGCATACTTCATTACTCCAAAAATTGTGAATAATCCTTCTTGGTACATGGGTAGTAGTCCAACCAATCAAGTTACTTCAAATCTCAACAACTTGTCTCTCAAGAAAGACTAAAAAAGCAAAGGCAAATTAATAATAAGTAATGGTAAAAACTTATCTATTTCTCATATAGGAGCAACTATTATTGACTCAAATGCAAAGGCAAATTAATAATAAGTAATGGTAAAAACTTATCTATTTCTCATATAGGAGCAACTATTATTGACTCAAATGCACAATCTAAACCTCTTCATCTCAACAACATTTTATTTGTTCCTCACATTACCAAAAACCTATTAAGTATATCACAATTTACTAAGATAATAATGTGATCACTTTATTGTGGTAAACTCTATCTAGGTTTGAAATGCATATTGGTCCCATCTTTGATGAATCCTAAAAAGAATAACATGAAATGTTCTTCCAAAAGTTACTTCCTAGGTACCTTCTCCTATCATTATGCTAATGGTAAAAGATGAGATAAAAGCATACAAACCCATTGAATTATTCAAGTTGAATGATGGAGTTATCTCTCAACAATGATGAAAGTTGGGGCTTTCTCTTTAGAAGACAATGGTTAAGAGTGTCCAACCCTAAACCCCTAAAGGGTTTATATAGACTTTTTTGTGAGCTTAAGTGAGTTAAGCCCATCTTAGGCTTGGATCACTTGATCTAGCCCACTTGGTCTTAATTAATTAGTTAGCCATATTGGGCTCCAATTAATTTTAAGTAGCCCCCTAATCCAAAAAAACCATTCATAAACTCTTGTGCAACCTTGCATATTTACCAAGTATATATGAATAAAAACCCATAAATCACTGAAAATAACATGTCACCAAGGAGTATGAGCTCAAAATAGGGACCACTAGGACCCTAGGAAAATACTAGCTCTCTTAGAATCTAATTTTGAATTTGACTCAACATTCCACTTTAAAGGGTTAACTAGAATACTCTAGTAGTAGCCTAATGATATTAAATAGAGAAAAATTTGATTAAATTCAATTTAATCAATTTTTTGAGTTTGTGACTTATTAAGCATTGTATGTAAACTCTTCATGAACTAGTATATGTAATCTAATGAGGTATAGTCATCATCCTCTTAAGATCACTCTACTATCCTTGAGTCTTAAATCCTTTTATTATGTAATCAACTGAGATATTATTACTTATAGGAGCATATATCAAATTCCACTTAAGGAATTATTACAATTATAGATTTCATGATCACAAATCCTTAAAATCATCCAAGAGGACACACTATTTTAAATGTTTGAGATATCATGGTGCATATCTTAAAAATACCCTTTGTCACTTGTCTTAATCAATAGCAACTCAATCCATAAGGAATATATAACCATCTTAGGGTTTCACTTGTAGGTTAAAGCAACTAATGACTTCAACTAGCGATTGTTGGGATTGAGCCTTCGAAAGCATGACATGATGTAACATATTGAGATTCATTTATAAATTTATTTATTTATGTTTTTTGGTTTCTCTTAAATATCTCATTTGTATCAATTGGTTATTTGAGCATACACACTCCACATCACTTACATTGTACATGACTTGGGTGTGTTAAGAGTTGCACAAAAGATCCAAGTCATGGGCTCCTTGTAGAGTGATAAGTTGTCCATAGTAGGTTCATATATTTGGGCTATCCATCTGAGATTGTAGTGCACTGCCTCCTAATTAGAGGGGCGACTTGTTTTAGTTGTCAGAATGGTTTTTCCATGGTGAGTGTAGCATGTGATGCGCATTAGACAAGACCTACGATGAATCATGACACAAGGCTATCAATCGTTATGATTTACCTAGCTACTATAGTGCATGGACTCTCAACCTTGAAAGGATATTGAGCTTGTGCCAAAGTTAACATGAGGCTTTGACCTATGGGTGAAACCCTAAAGTGGTCATATATTCCTATGGATTGGGTCACTATTGATGGAGGTTGGTGACATAGGTAGTCTCAATAGAGGCACCATGATATCTCATGAAATGAGACAATGTGTCCCCTCAAGTGATCCAAAGGATATGTGATCTAGAAGACTATGGTCATAGCATTTCCTTTATGGGTAATTTGACATATGCTCCTTAGAGTTAGAGTATGTCAATTGATCACATAATAAGTGGGATTCATAGCTCAAGGATTAGAGAGGTAATCTTAATAGGTGATAACACCACCTTGTTAGATTACAAACACTAGCTCATAGGACCAGAGTTTGCATGTAGTGGATAGTAGGCCACAAACCCTAAGTTTCAACTCGTTGTTATTTACATAGGATACTAAACTGCAATTGATTCTCTTTAGTGGAATGTTGAATCAACTTTAGAATTGAATTATGAGGGAGCCAGTACTCCAATGGGTCCTAATAGCCCATGCTTTGAGCTCATATACCATGATAACACGATTTATGAGGAATGAATTGACTCTTGGTTCATTCTTGTGCATAAGGGTGTTTTGGTAACTATGCAAGGTTGCACAAAGGATAGTAAACAAGTTCTTTGAATTGGGCTAATTGATTAATTAGAAAACCATATGTTTAATTAATCAATTAAGATCCATTTTGGGCTAGATTAAGTGACCCAAGCCTTGGTGGGCTCAAGTCACTTAAGCCTAGTAAGGGAATCCTATAAATACTGATAGAGACTAAGGTTTCCACAACCTTTAGAGAGACTTTGTCTTCCACCTCCAAAAAAAGAGAGAGATAGTGAGAGCCAAGAGATCATCATTTTCCACACTTTGGAGTGTCAAGACCGTGATTTGAGTCATCAGGTGGAAGATTAGACTTCCAAATCCATTGTTCTTCATATTCTTCGAGTAGAATTGATTTGGGAACATCCAAATAAAAGGTAAAGTCTTCTAATGGTTTTCCTCTTAAGCTTAGAATTGTAAAAAAATGTTGATTTTGCTTTTGTTGCATAAGATCTAGAGGCATAGGGTAGTTTTTCATCTACATATACGATCCCTACTATGGGAATAAGGACATCCGGGCTTCCTAGCAACAATATACCTATGAAAATCGATATTTTTCAATATGTCCCAATACATACATAAAATCCAATTGTTGATATAATAAAATGTGGAATTTTACAAAAGAAAAAATTTCCAGATTGTATCTTATTTTCCTTTCTTTTTCCATCAATTTTTGAAATTGTGGAAAGATTAAAAATACGATTGCAATCATATTTTCAAGGATTTGATTTGTTGTTTGTCTAAAATTTGAGTAATGAAAAAAATCATATTCCATAATCTTGTTTTCTTACCCCAAATTTATCTTCATGGCATACAATTCTATATTCAAGTCTAGTTTGGGTCTGTACATAATTTGTAATTACTATTCATATTTTTATTTAGGTGTTATGTTTTTAAGTTGCTGATTCATTAACAACTTGGAGGTCCATTTTGAATATGAATTTGTTTGAACAATTAGATTTTAGTTAATTCATTATTTTCTTTTTTTCAATGTTTCAATTGTTTTCAAAAATTTAATAAAATTGTGAAGAATTTACTCAAGTTAACATACAATTATGTTTTCATTTTATATTTAGGGAAAACTAATTCCATGTACAAATTAAATGTATGTCAACTAAAATTGTATATTTCTTCCATAAATAGTCATTTTCCAAGTCTATCTAAAATAATCAGGTTCTTCAAATTTTGGTTTTCCACCGCATTTTTAATAAAATTGTTAAAATAATATTTTAATGGTTCCTCTCATTGTTATATTTTAGGTTAATCATCACATGTTTGATAAAAGTTTCAAGTTTTTCAAGTCTTGTATAAATCATAAATAATATCAATGATAGGATAAGAATTGAGGTAGTTCTCTCAAGTTTACCCAAAATGCCCTTAGAGCCATGGGTTAGATGGACTATCAAGGCAAGAAGAGGAAATCAATATGCTAAATTACTTGAGTACACAACAAGCTTTAACACGCATATCTCATTAAACCTCCTTGTATTTGGAAACTATGTTTCTATTGAAGATATTACTCAAGACTAATACCATGATTTTCATGGTCATTCAATCATTTGAAAATTATTCTAATATAATCTATCACCACGAATCCCTTAGCTTATGTTTGGTTCTCAAAAAGCATTAAAGAAAGAAAAAATATGCTCAGAAAAATGATATTTTCACATTTGGTTGTCATGTGGAAAATACCAAAGAAATTAAACATCTAGACCCATGACATATACTTAACAGTGCCTGGGATATTGCTTTGTGCACTCTTAATCGGCTCCAACTTCCGACTTTTGGCTTCCTTTGAACTATTGACATCAACTGTTGTGTAACAATTTGATGCTATTAAGTTCCATCCCATCTTTTGAAATAATCCTTACATCAACAGTTTGATTCTGCTCTTCTTGAGTTCAACTACCGCATCTTTCATGTCGATCCGCTCCTTAGGTGAATCCGTTGTACATGCCAGAGCTAAAGCCATAATGGAGGACAAACAACTTAGCTTTGTGGCAAGGTCTTCATCTTCTCTTCTCAATAGATTGACATCAACAACCTGTATCACTGAATTGGATAATGACTCTACCCAAGTCTTCAAGGTTAGATCCCCAGTGAACATTTCATCCATAGGCTTCTTCCTTGCAAATACTTCCATCAACAAGATCCCATAGCTATAAACATCGCTCTTTGTGGATACTATCCCAGCTGAGCCATGCTCTGCTTGTGTGTGGTGTTAGTTTTGGTCATAAATTCGAAGAAATAAAAATAAAATAAGGTAGATATTAAAAAAAATTGTAGTAAATAGGAATATAAGTAGCAAGGAACTTTACCTGGTGCCATATAGCCTATTGTGCCTAAGGTCTTTGTTTGCTGCATAGACTCTGTTTCAGTCAAGAGTTTTGCGATCCCAAAATCCGCCACATGTGCAACCATATCGTCATCTAACAAAACATTACTGGGCTTCAAGTCGCAATGCACTACAAGGCTCGAACAATCATGATGAAGGTACTCTAATGTTGATGCTACATCTATCATAATGTTTAATCTTTGGATGAGATCCAAAAAATAGTAGTGGGAATACAGCCACTTCTCAAGACTTCCATTAGGCATATATTCGAGTACCAATGCTTTGAAATCGAGGTTTGAGCAACAGGTAATTATCCTAACAAGATTTCGGTGGCGAATCCCTTGCATCACTTCACATTCTGAATCGAAACTCCTTAAGGCTCCTTGGAATTCTAAATTGAAAACCTTTATAGCAACAGTTAAGCCATTAGATAATACCCCTTTATATACCATGCCCTGGCTTCCTTTCCCAATCAAATTGTCTTCACCAAAGTCGTTTGTTGCATAAAGAAGCTGCTAGTGTGAAATCTTTTCATGTGTTCCAGGGAGCCATGAATCAATTGGAGTTGGTATTTCCATGTTATCTCGTCTACGTATCCACAAAACAATGAAAACGACTAAAGTTACTGTTGATCCGACTGGTAATAGAATATATTTCAAGATGAATGACTTTGTCTTCCATGATTGAGTGCGATTGTTTTTATCACATGCCATGACTTGAAAAATGAGGTGCTCCACATAAGGCTTCATTGAACATGAACGATTCAGCAGTGAACTTTACGAAAGGTCCTCCATTCGGAATTTCTCCTTGTAGTTTATTGAAAGAAACATTTAGATACTTGAGATAAATAAGGGCCTCCAATGTCTTGGGAATGGTTCCGGATAAATTGTTCTGGGATAGATCCAAGGATTCCAAGCTTACTAAATCACCAAATTCTACAGGTATTGGGCCTTGTAGTTTGTTTTGGGACAAGGAGAGTGTAATCAAATTTTGTAGTTTTCCCATCCTGCTTGGAATGTAACCTGAAACTAGGTTCTTTGACAGGTCCAATGTTGTAATGGACTTCATGTTTCCAACTTCGGGAGGGTAGATTGCCAGTTAGGAAATTTGAAGACAAGTTAAGAACCAACAGAGCTCTAAGGCTCCAAAAGGACATAGGAATGTTGAAAGCTAACACATTGGAGTCAAGAGAGAGTTCTTATAGCGCAGGAAGATCTCCAAAACAACTTGGGATTGATCCAGATAGTTTGTTAGAACTCAAAAACAAGTATCCCAAGTTCTTCAAATGGCAAAGATCATTTGGAATGGATCCTCGTATTCTATTTCCAATAATGGGCAACTTCTGAATATTCTGTAGCTGTCCCAATGTAGTTGGAATTGACCCTGTCAAGTCATTAGCTCCCAAGTCCAGTTTTATCAAATTGGTCAAATTATCAATTCCTGTGGGAATGGTTCCTCTGAATAGGCAGCCTGATGCAGTAAAACTTTCAAGAGCAATGGGAAGATTTCCTAGTGAATTTGGAAGAGTACCTTTAAAAGGATTATCATCTATCCACAAATATCTCAAAAATTTGCAATTTGTCAAAGAAGTAAGAAAACCAACCCCAAAGGCTAAGTGTTCATCAGTCAATTGATTGTTTGCAAGGTGTAGAATTTCAAGCTTTCTCAGGTTACCGAGATCTTTTGGCACATTACCAGTGAAGGAGTTCTCCGATACCTCTAATAGGGTAAGTTTCGACATATTTGAAATAGACATTGGAATTATTCCACTGAATTCATTGCCTCCTATCATAAGCTTTTCGAGATCCGGGAGCCAGGTGCTAATACTTGATGGGAGACTGCCTGAAAGATGATTTTGCACCAACGCAAGGGTATGTAGTTTAGAGATGTTAAAAATAGCTTCTGGTACCGTCCCGGTAAGATTGTTTTCTCCCAAACTAAGAAATTTTAAGGCCTTCAAATTACCAAATGAAGTTGGAATGGAACCTACGAGGCTATTTCTGCTTAGATCGATCTCTTCAAGCTTTGATAAGTTGCCAATTTCTCTTGGTATGCTTCCTGTGAATTTATTCATTGGTAGTGCTAGTGATAGGAGCTCTCTACATAAGGATAGAGTTGTAGGAAGTTGACCACTGAGACGACTCAGAGTAAGATAGAGCCTTTGGAGATTAGGAAGATGTTTACAGATATCCATTGGAAGACTCCCGGAAAGGCTATTATTCGAGAAACTAATCACTTGCAACGAAGAGACATTGAAAATTTCGGCAGGAAAAGGGCCACTGATTCCATTAGATCCTAACATCAAAATATTTAAATTTGAAAGATTCCCAATCTCTCTAGGAATTCCACCTGTCAATTTGTTATAAGAAAGATATAATTCTTCAAGGTTGGATAAACTCCCTATGGCTTGTGGAATGCCTCCAGTGAACTGATTGAAAGGTAAAAATAGCACTCGGAGCTCTCTACAATGCGACAAATTGGAGGGGATTTCTCCTACAACACATTTAAAATGAATGGGTCGGAAAAACAATAACGCTTTTCTTATATCTTTAAAAGCTTGAGGGAAAGTGAGAATAAAAAGGAAAAAAAAATAGATGAAAGAAAAAGTATACCTGTCAATTTGTTATTATCAAGATATAATTCTTCAAGGTTGGATAAACTTCCTATGGCTTGTGGAATGCCTCCAGTGAACTGATTGATTGATAATGATAGCACTCGAAGCTCTTGACAATGAGAAAAACTTGAGGGGATTTCACCTTTGAGTTGATTGGCCGAGAGATCAATGAATTCAAGTTTGGGAAGACCGTAGCAAATATCCATTGGAAGACTCCCGAAAAGGCTATTATTATTGAAATCAATCTTTTGCAATGAAGAGATATTGAAAATTTCAACAGGAATAAGGCCACTTATTCCATTCAATTTTAGCGTAAAAAATTTTAAATTACGAAGATTCCCCATCTCTTTAGGAATTCCACCTGTCAATTTGTTATAACTAAGATATAATTCTTCAAGGTCGGATAAACCCCCTATGGCTTGTGGAATGCCTCCAGTGAACTGATTGAAAGATAATGATAGCCCTTGGAGCTCTCTGCAATGCGACAAATTGGAGGGGATTTCTCCTACAACACATTTAAAATGAATGGGTCGGAAAAACAATAACGCTTTTCTTATATCTTTAAAAGCGTGAGGGAAAGTGAGAGAATAAGAAGGAAAAAAAATGGATGAAAGAAAAAGTGTACCTGTGAAGCTGTTATTCTGTAGAGACAATCTCTGAAGCTCCACCAAGTTACCGATTCCACTTGGTATGCTTCCCGTGAAATCATTATATGCTAAGGAAATTACTTGAAGCTTTAGACACTGGCCTAAACCAGTGGGGATCTTTCCACTCAAATGATTTGATGAAAGATTAAGCTCCTTGAGCTTTGGATTGGCATAGCACATATCCATGGGGAGACTCCCAGAGAGACTATTATCGAAGAGACTAATGTTGAGCAAAGAAGATATATTGAAAATGGTGGTTGGTATGGAACCTGTTAAGTTGTTCATTGGGAATGACAATACCTTCAGATTCCGAAGATGATTCATTTTCTTTGGAATTTCACCAATCAACTGATTATTGCCAAGATATAGCTCTTCAAGTTTTGATAAATTACAAATGGCTTCTGGAATGCCTCCAACCAATTTATTATTAAATAAATTCAGCTGTTGAAGCTCCTTGCACTTACCTAAAAAAATTGATTTGAGATATTATTATCATAAAAAATTAAAAGAAAATTAGTTTCTCATGATTGATATTACTATAGAAAATAAGAACCATAATAAAATATAATTAAATTTAATTAAAATTTTATGCATTTTTAAATTATTAATTTCTTATATAGAAAGATTAAAATATGTAAATGAACTTGAAGAAACAAATAAAATCAATTTATTTTCTTTAAATCTATTTGTTTATTTTAAATGAATTTTGAAACAATATATTAAATGAATTTATTAATTTTAAATTTATTTTTTATTTTTCTTCTTTTTTTTTTCTAAGTTTCCTTTTAATTTTTTTTTCCCTCATATTTTTTTGGGAACCAAATATAGTCAAAGGTTTTGCTTGATTCCAAGAAAATATGAGGAAAAGAACATAGAGAGGAAAAATCGAAAAAAAAAAAGTAAAGAAAACTAGAAAGTAGATTTAAAATCAATAGATTATTTATATGTTATTTCACTTGTTTTAACTCTTCTATATAAAGATTAAATAACTTAAAAATAGATAATTTTTAATTTATATTAATTATATTTTATTTTATTTTTTATATTTTTCATTGTAAAAGCAAATAAAAAAATTTATTTTCTTTCATAGTTTTTTTCTTAATACTTTCTTGGAATCAAACATAATGATAATATTTAAAAGAGGCACTAATATTGAGTAAAATTTGCCATGAATAACACTAATTTGGAGGAAAACATATCATGAATCACATGTTGATGTTTGCCAAGCATTTAGGTAGCCTATATGATGGTTTGAATTGTGTACAATAATGTCTCTTACTCTATTATATATTATCAAATAATTTGTGAAACTAACTATACACTTAACACAAATGTTGAGTATAGAATATAATTAGCTAATTGATGTTTTATTTTTATTTTTTATTAAGAATATTAACAACAAAAATATCTAATATTGTTTGTCACAAATAAATATTATATTATATTAAATTAATATATATATATATATATATATATATATATATGAAATGATTTCATATCTATTAAATATTTTATTTCATTTTAATGTGTAATATATTTCCTCAAATTATGTTGTTTTTTTTTCAATAATTTATTTATTTTTGGATCAAAATTTTCTATATTTAAAATTATCTATCAAATGAAAGATGTTATAATTTGTGTTTGGTATTACTTATTCTAAAATTTAAAATAAAAATTATTACAACATGATTATGTTTACTTGAATTCATTCAAAATAGAAAGAAAAAAAAAAGAATCGATAAAAAATGATTTTAAAATTATTTTTTATTTTCTTTTAATTTTCCTCTTTATTTTTTTTACTCACATTTTTTCTTAAATTTTTGGGAACCAAACATGAATTGCCTTTATTGATATTAAATATTGAAGCAAGAAGCATGAGTATTGTAATAAAGTAGACAAATTTATGAAAATCTTACCAATATCCTTGGGAAGAGAGTCATGGAAGTAGTT
Organism: Vitis amurensis; assembly: GCA_037355405.1. Lineage (NCBI taxonomy): Eukaryota > Viridiplantae > Streptophyta > Magnoliopsida > Vitales > Vitaceae > Vitis > Vitis amurensis. The sequence goes on along the minus strand of JBAPGN010001199.1, from coordinate 12,809 downwards.
ATTACTAAGATCAAGGGAAACAAGAAAGGAGAGGTTGCCCACTTGTGGTGCAATAGTTCCTTCAAGACCCATGTTAGAGAGGTTGATTGCAGAAACTCTTTGTTGAGGAGCATTGCAAGAAATACCATACCAATTGCAGTATGAGCTTTTGGTAGACCAATTTGTTGCCAAAATGCCTTGGGAATCATATGTGATATGGGCTTTTAAGGCAATAAGAGCAAACTCATCAACTAAATTGGTGGACAATACCATGGGAGTGAAGCAATGCACCCAAAAAAGCACTAAAACATAAGGTGAAAAAAGATGCATCTTTTCTCCAAGAGAGCAAGAAGAAAAGGTAGTTGTGAAAGAGAGGATGAGGTTCATAAAAGTATTGGTTGAGGAAGGGAGGGTAATCGGTGGGCAACAACCTTCTTGGAAGAAGTGGGTAAAGGAGATGGAAAAGAGCTTCAATGCAATCCCATCCAAAGTGACATCCATGGAACTATATAAGTGGTCCAAAAGCATTGGTTTATTGACTTGGTAGTCTCACTTCCAATGTCACTCCTATTTTAAAAGATTGAAACCTATTTAATAATTTAATAAATTATTTTAACAACTTTGATATTATTACAACTCAATGATGAATGCACTCAAAAAAACCCATCAACGTTGTGCTTGGAATTCTCTATCTTAATTATACTGTCGAAATCTTCTTCACATTTTATAAGTTAATTCTATGAAATACTACAAGATTATGCATTTTGATTATGAAACACTTAAAAGGAGTGAATATGTATTAACTTTTTTTAATGAAAAAATTTATTTTTAATTCCTCTTTAACTCATACTAAATCCATCAACCTTAATTGCACTTGGAATTCTCCATCTTAATTATATTCAGAAAATTTTCTCCACGTTTTATAAATTAATTGTATAACATGTTAAAAGATTGTACATTTTGATTACGAAACACAGAGAGGGGTGAATATGTAATAACTTTTTTGTTATACAAATTTTTGTTTTTAATTCTTCTTCAATAATTAGAAAGAAAGAAGAGAAATAAAAATTTTTTATGTGAAAACCATCTACAAAGTCTCCCAAAGATCATATAAATATAAAAATAATAGGATTAAAGACTGTAAAACACAAATCTTCTATTAAAAGAAAAATATACAAATTTACATAGTGGATATATATTATCCCTTAGTTCTATTCACTAATACATATACTAGTTTTCAAGTTTTCAACGCAGCATGCATGTGCAACCAATAAACTATCTCAATACCTGAAAGGATACATATTTTCTCATGAACCCAAAGAATGAGAATTATAAAAACTTGGGAGTTTTAGAATGTAGTAAAGACTAATAATCTCTTTTTCAAATTTGCATCAATAATGAAAACAATTTTTAGGCATAATATTTATATAAGAATGAAACCCTAGTGGACATATATGTAATTAAAGTTTCCAAAAACCAATTCTTAAAACAAACTCGAGAATTCAAATTTGGAAGAATATGCTTCAAACACTCAAGCTTCCCCTTCTTGAGTGCTCTCAAAGTGCATAAGCGCCAAGTTTGAGCACTTGAGCATTAGGTTTGAGCGTTTGTCCAATTTTTAATAATCTAATAAAAACATTTTAACTCAATTAAAATTCTAGAGTCCACCATATCTCATAATTGGGACAAAAATATGAAACAATGTGACTAAGGACATAAAGCAATTAGATCATGGTACAAATTAATAGAATAGATGATTTATAACTTTGCCCTTGAAATTGAAATTAAGACATATATATTTGAGTGGAATAAAGCAGAATTAGGAATTATTAGAGAATAATAGTATTATATGGGAGCATGATACAAATTGTCGGAGTGGAATAACGAATTTATGGGTATGAAATTAAGGATTGTTGGAGAATCATATATAAATGAAGACTTACATTTTCTAGAAGTAAGTTCCAAACCTATAAACATGAAGATTCACATCTTCTGGATGCCATGATTGAACCATTGGATAATCATCAAAGAAGCAAGACTTTTCTAACTCCCATCCAAATTATAATTCTCGAGAGTCATTTTCTGCATGACCATCGACCAAACAGAAAGTTTGATACTTCCTACACATCATCGAATGAAGAAAGAACAAAGTAATTTTTGGGTAACCCGGTGTTGTGGTCCCTAAAATGAGAAGAACACCATCAACCTCTTTTGGAGAAGTGGGTTAAGCCGGTCAGGAAGGGGCAAAAGAGCTAGTCTCGGGTCAAGCTTCGTGCAGTGAATTAGGGAATTATTAGAGTGGAATAAAGCAAAAGTAGGGATTATTAGAAAAGAATAATATAATATGAGAGCATGATACAAATTATAGGAGTGGAATAATGAATTTATGGGTGTGAAATTAGGGCTTGTTGAAGAATTATATATTCATGAAGATTTAGGACCGTTTAGTCATATTTTCTGAAACTTGTTTTTAAATTAAAGAATAAAAAATAGTTTTTAAAAATAAGTTTAAGAAAATATGACCAAATGGGTCAATTTTTCCTTTTAATTTTTAAAAAACTAGTGACAACAACACTTACTTGTTCTCTAAAGATTGTTTTCTATTTTACTTTATTTTTAAAAAATGTTTTTATTTAACAATGAAAAAACATTGTTATAAATTTTTTAAAAATAATTTTATATTTTTAAAAAATAAAAAACTGTTTTTAAATCATACGATCAAACAAACTTTTATATTTTAAGTTCAATCCTATATACATGAAGATTTAGAGCTTGTTTGGCGGAGTTTTTTAAAATAGTTTTTAGTTTTAAAAAATAGAAAACAAATTAATTTTTTTTATATATATCTTTGGTAATTGTTTTTAAGTTACAATTTTAAAAAACAAGATTCTCTATTGTTTTTAAAAACTCAGGCTTGGGTACCTGAGGTTATGGGCAGAAGACTGGAGCATAGCACTGAAAGAAGTGGTGTTTGGGGTGTAAAAGGCCATGGGTACTGGGATAAGAATCTCAGAACTGAGAGAGACACATTGGGCAAACTTTTCTACAGTAGGACCTGAAGCTGTCACTGAAGTTAATAGCAGAATGAAAAGTAATGGAAGGATGGCAAGTTTTTTGGACATACTCAAAACAATTCAGCAGCATTTGAATATGGGGCTACCTAAAATGACAAGGAAACCCTCAACCTCGTTCGGAGAAGTGGGTTAGGCCGGTCAAGAGGGGGCACATACAGTGCAGTTTTCTAAAAGGGACAAAAGAGGTAGCCTCCGGTCAAGCCTCATGCAGCGAAGAGTGCGGCCTATCATGGTGCCCTAGTCCACATTCCACAGGAGACTAACTCCACTTGCATGTAGAGTTGTCTACCTTTAGTAAATGGATTGCCCACCAACCATCCAATACTATTCTTTTGCTTCTTCTTCTCAAGGGAAAAAATGATAAAGAATTTGGTTTTTAAAATTTATTTCTCTTGACGTTGATGCAAGAAACAAAGAATTTAAAAATACATAAATTTTAATGAAATTTGATTTTTATTGTTTTTTTTATCCCAAAAAAATATAAGAGAATTTGAGTGCCCCTTCTCCGTTGTTTTAAAAAATAGTTTTCAAAAAATAGATTTTTTAAAGCTGTACTAAAAAAAGTTTTCAGAATTGAATACAAATATTAAATACCATCCTTTAGGCTTATTCTCTATAAATATATTATATACTTATGTATAATTAAAAAAATTTTAAAATATATATATTTTTTTAATTTTGCTAAAAAAAACTTTAAAAAAAAAAAAAAAAAAACTCAAAACCTTTAAAATTATTCTAGAAAAAACTTGTTTTTTTCATCAAAAGTTGGTAGAATTATTTTTTAAGTTAGGAATTTGTTTTTCTTTAAAAAGAGTTACTAACTAAAGCCTAAGATTTTTTCATATTTTCTTTTCCTTTTTCTTGTATTGTTTTTTTTATATAAATTCTGGCCCAATCTAAAATAATAATAATAATTATATAATTGAAAATTGGATTATATACTTATGTATAATTAAAAAATTTTCAAAATATTTTTATTTTTAAATTTTGCTCAAAAACTTATAAAAAAACTCAAAACACTTTAAAATTATTCTATAAAAAAACTTGTTTTATCATCAAAATTTGGTAGACTTATTTTTTAAGTTAGGAATTTGTTTTTCTTTAAAAATAGTTACTAACTAAAGCCTAAGACTTTTTCATATTTTCTTTTCCTTTTTCTTGTATTTTTTTTTTTAAATTCTGCCCAATCTAAAATAATAATAATAATAATATAATTGAAATTGGAAATTCTAGTGTTATGCTTTTATTAAATTAAAATACCATAAAATCAAGGTAAACTATTAGTAAGAATATATTATTGGTGGGGGGTAAGGAACCATAATTGTGGTAATATGAGCTATATGATTTAGAGTGTGTTTGACAATAATTCTGAAAAACGTTTTTAACTTTTTTAATACTTGAAAGATAAAGATTTTCTAGTGTTAAAAAAGTTAAAAATATTTTTTAAAATCACTGTCAAACGAGCTCTTAAAAGATTAAATTTGGGTTCCCAATTTGGACCTAAGTTAATAATTATTGTTAGGCAAGTTCGTAATTACAACATAATCACAATTGTCCACCAAGTGTTGTCAAATAAAAGAAACTACGAAAAAAAAATTGTAAATTAATCATTTAAGGAAATAATTTTTAATATGCCCTCTAATTAATTTAATAAAGACAAAAACACCATTTTAAGTAATTTAGTACTTAATTTTGGATCAAAAAGGATTTCATCATCAAACAATAGATTATAGAGTTTTTCAATAAAAGGAATCTTCAAATTTTCTTCAAGAACTCTCAAAATTTTCTTTAATCTTCAAATTGTCTCATTAAAATTTTTATTTTAATATTATCTCTAAATATTCTAGAGATATCTTACTAATTATCATAGTTATCATTATTTTAATTATAATAATTAACTGTTGAGTATATAACGTATGATTGTAATACATATGAATGGGACAAAAGTCTATGATAAAAACTATGGTATGAGGAGCCAAGTGGCAAGTGTTTTGTTTTTTGTTTTTAAAACATCTTATCAATCACTCTCGTTTTTTAAAAAATAAAATAAATAAAAAACTGTTTTTTATCTGCATAGACCAAACACAGTTTGATACATCCTAACATCATTGAATGAATGGATTATGACCACAGCTGTTGCAACAACTGTCTTTCGTTGGACATACTCAAAACATTTTATTAAGGGAAAGGAATCAAGGATCCCGTAATTAGAAGATTGATATTTGATTGTATATAGAGGATCCCGTAATTAGAAGATTGATATTTGATTGTATATAGAAGATTATTTTGATTGATTGTAACTGATACGTTTGCTCATAGATTCCTAAAATAGGCTAACCAATACTTTGTATATATGTATCTTCTTCCCTTTAAGTTGATGAATAAAAATATACACCAGATTTCTACTCTGTTTTCTTACATGGTATCAGAGCACCAAACCTGGTGACTCTGAATTCTTCCAAACGCTTCCGCAACTTATTTCCTCGTTACAGCTGCTGCCATGGACACCAACAAAACGGGATTGACATCATCTAAGGTTACCACAGAAGCTTTAGATCCCTTCTCTCTACACCACTCGGACCACCCGGGTATGGTACTTGTCTCCAAAGTACTTGAAGGAGATAACTACAACACATGGAGTCGGGCTATGAGGATCAGTTTGAGTGCTAAAGACAAAATTGGATTCGTCACAGGTTCCATTAAGCCACCCTCCTCGACTGATGATAGTTTCCCTTCTTGGCAACGTTGCAATGATATGGTGATCTCATGGCTATTGAATTCTATTCATCCAGACATAGCCAGCAGTGTGATTTATGTTGAAACAGCATCAGAAATCTGGGCAGATCTGCGAGAACGTTTTTCGCAAGGAAACGATTCAAGAATTTATCAAATCAAGCGAGACATTGTGGAGCATAGGCAGGGGCAGCAATCAATTTCGGTTTATTACACAAAGCTTAAAGCTTTTTGGGATGAACTTTCATCCTATCATGAAGTGTTATCCTGTTCTTGTGGAAGATTAGAGAAACTTAAGGAAAGAGATGAAAAAGAGAGAGTTATGCAATTTCTCATGGGATTGAATGATAGTTATGCTGCCATTCGTGGACAAATCTTATTGATGCACCCTCTACCCGATACACGCCGAGTTTACTCACTTGTCCTTCAACAAGAAAAACAGGTTGAAGTTTCTCTCAATAATGGGAACAAGAACCATTATGCCATGCTTGCAGATCGGGACAATAAGGCGACTTCAGCACACCAGGTTCAAAAGCAAAAGACTCCAGTGCACTGCTCTTATTGTGACCGTGATTATCATAGCATTGAGAAGTGTTACTACCTACATGGCTTTCCGATTGGCCACAAGCTCCATGGGAAGAACGTGAAGCCTCCCAATCAACGTCACTCAAATGCAAACAATGTGAAAGTGGAAACAAATAAGGCTGTGGAGACAGAAGCAAAACTCCTTCCAACAAATGATGGCCCAAGGCTCACAACTGAGGAATATAACCAATTAATGGCTATGATTCGGAAAAACAATGGTGGTAATTCACAACATTTTGCAAATGCCACAGGTATAAATATGCCATCATCCAAAATTATTCCGAATTGCCCACACTCAAATATGTGTTGGATTATTGATAGTGGAGCCACGGATCATGTGACTTCCTCAGCTGAATTATTAGATCCGAAAAATTTGCCCAAAACCACTACCATTAGTTTGCCAGATGGTGGTCAAGCACATATTGAGTCAATTGGTTCATTGCATGTTACCCCCCACATTAAACTTGATGACGTACTCAAAGTTCCACAATTTCAAGTTAATTTACTATCAGTTAGTAAACTAACGCGGGCATTACAATGTATAGTGATGTTTTTTTTTCTGATTTTTGTGTTGTGCAGGACGCTACTACGAGGAAGACGATTGGCCTGGGCAAGCAACATAATGGCCTCTACTACCTCGCACAAGACCAAAATCCAGCCTTGGCTTATGCCATTCACAAACATTCTGATCTTTGGCATCAACGTCTTGGGCACCCATCATCCGGCCCTCTTCAAGTTCTTGCTAAAGTTAATCCTGAAATTTATTTTGATTCCAAGCATGTTTGTGATATTTTCCCTTTAGCCAAACAAACTCGTTTGTCATTTCCATCTAGTTTCATTTCTTCTTATGCACCTTTTGATTTGATACATTGTGATATTTGGGGACCACATCGAATAAATTCTCACTCTGGGGCTCGTTATTTCCTAACAATTGTTGATGATCATACTCGATATACTTGGATACATCTCATGAGTTTTAAATCTGAAACACAAGGGATATTGCAATCATTCATTTCTTGGGTGGAAACCCAATTTAATCGTTGCATTAAAACCCTTCGAACTGATAATGGGACTGAAATTTCCTCTATGAAACAGTATTTGGATACTAAGGGGATCAATTACCATCATTCATGTGCCTACACCCCCCAACAAAATGGGGTGGTTGAGAGGAAACATCGTCATCTTTTAAATATGGGAAGAGCTCTTCGTTTTCAAGCAAACTTGCCGTTAAAATTTTGGGGGGAAAGTTTTCAAACGGCTTGCTATTTAATCAATCGCTTACCTACACCCCTTCTTTCTCACAAATCGCCATACCAACTTCTCCATAACAAGCTACCTTCATATCATCATCTACGAACTTTTGGATGTCTTTGTTATGCCACCAATCTCTTACCCACACATAAATTTGATCAAAGAGCTCGTCGTTGCATATTTGTTGGTTATCCTCTTGGTCAAAAGGGTTATCGGGTTTATGATCTTGAAACTAATAAATTCTTTTCTTCCCGAGATGTTGTCTTTCATGAACATATATTTCCGTTCCACACTAATCCACAAGAAGAACAACATGATGTGGTAGTTCTTCCTTTACCACAAACCTCATATGAACCCATAACCACAGAGACAACCAAACCACAAGCCGATGATCAGCCACCACCATTGCTTTCATCTCTTGAGTCTACCTCTAATGAACGCACACTTGATCTTAACACCATTGTGTCACCTCCACCTCCTGCTACTCGTCATTCTGACCGCATCAAGCAACCAAATGTCCACCTCTGGAATTTTCATCTCTACCACACCGCCAAGGTTGCTTCCAGCTAATCTTCTTCCTTGTCAGGTACGCGTCACCCTTTGACTCGGTATATTTCCTATGCACAACTCTCACCAAAATATCGGAATTTTTTTTGTGCCATCACCACTCTTGTGGAACCTACAACTTATGAACAGGCAATATTGGATCCAAAATGGCAGGAAGCTATGGCTGCAGAACTCCATGCTCTTGAACAAAATCACACTTGGACACTCACACCTCTCCCTTCCGGTCATCGTCCAATTGGGTGCAAATGGGTGTATAAGATCAAACATAACTCTGATGGCACAGTTGAGCGATACAAAGCTCGGTTGGTGGCGAAAGGCTTCACTCAACGCGAAGGGATTGACTATAAGGAGACCTTCTCTCCTGTGGCTAAGTTAACTACAGTTCGATGTTTACTTGCTATAGCTGCTATCCGACATTGGTCACTTCACCAAATGGATGTTCAAAATGCCTTTCTCCATGGTGATCTGCTTGAAGAAGTCTATATGCAATTGCCGCCCGGTTTTCGTCGACAGGGGGAGACACCTATGGTATGTCGACTCAACAAGTCATTATATGGACTTAAACAAGCCTCCCGTAGCTGGTTTCAGAAATTTTCTGCCACCATTCAACAAGATGGTTTCCATTAATCAAGGGCTGATTATTCACTTTTCACAAAGATCTCTGGTAATTCTTTCACAGCTGTGCTCATCTATGTAGACGACATGATCATCACCGGCAATGATGAGAATGTAATTGCAGCTCTTAAGGAGTCTCTCCACACCAAATTTCGCATCAAGGACCTCGGTCAATTACGATATTTCCTTGGTATTGAAGTTGCTCGTTCTACGGATGGTATTTCAATATCCCAGCGAAAATATACTCTTGATATTTAGATGAAGCAGGCTTGCTTGGGGCCAACCATTGTCAACACTATGGAAGAAAATAATAAACTCCTACCCACAGTAGGAGATTTATTGAAGAATCCATCCACTTACAGAAGATTGGTCGGACAACTCATTTATCTTACCATTTACAAGGCCAGAGATAAGTTATTCAGTTCACATTTTAAGCCAGTTTATGCAAGAACCAAGAAAGCCTCATTTGCATGCTGTTCATCATCTTCTACGATATCTTAAAGGTGCACCTGGACAAGGATTATATTTTTCCTGCAAAAGGAAATTTGCTACTAAGAGGATTCTGTGATGCAGATTGGGCTCGATGTTCGATCACAAGACGATCTGTGACTGGATATTGCATTTTTCTTGGAGGAGCTCTCATTTCATGGAAAACCAAGAAACAGACAACAGTGTCAAGGTCATCAGCTGAATCAGAATATCGAGCAATGGCTTCCCATTACATGTGAACTTACATGGCTCAGGTATTTGTTGGATGACTTGAAAGTAGAACACTCGCAACCTGCCAAATCTATTCTTGTGATAGTAAAGCAGCACTCCATATTGCTGCTAATCCAGTTTACCATGAACGTACCAAGCATATAGAAATTGATTGTCATGTTGTTCGAGAACGAATTCAATCAGGTGCCATAGTAACTGCTCATGTTCCATCGTCTTGCCAGCTTGCTGATTTGTTCACTAAGCCACTCAATTCATCAATTTTTCATTCCCTTCTCAGCAAGTTTGGCGTTCTTGACATACACGCTCCAACTTGAGGGAGAGTATTAAGGGAAAGGAATCAAGGATCCCGTAATTAAAAGATTGATATTTGATTGTATATAGGGGATCCCGTAATTAGAAGATTGATATTTGATTGTATATAGAAGATTATTTTGATTGATTGTAACTGATACGTTTGCTCATAGATTCCTAAAATAGGCTAACCAATACTTTGTATATATGTATCTTCTTCCCTTTAAGTTGATGAATAAAAATATACACCAGATTTCTACTCTGTTTTCTTACACATTTCAACATCATTTGAATATGGGGCTCCCTAAAATGACAAGAAAAACCCTCAACCTCATGCAGCGAAGAGTGCGGCCTATCATGAGACTTAACTCCACTTGCATGTAGAGTTGTCTACCTTTTGTAAATGGATTGGCCACCAACCATCCAATACTATTCTTTTGCTTCTTCTTCTCAAGGGAAAAAATGATAAAAGAATTTTGTTTTTAAAATTTATTTCTCTTGACCTTGATGTAAGAAACAAAGAATTTAAAAATATATAAATTTTAATGAAATTTGATTTTTATTGTTTTTTATCCCATAAAAAAATAAGAGAATTTGAGTGGCCCTTCATCAACGTTTTAAAAAATAGTTTTCAAAAAATAGATTTTTAAAACTGTACTAAAAAAAGTTTTCAGAATTGAATACAAATATTAAATACCATCTTTTAGGCTTATTCTCTATAAATATATTATATACTTATGTATAATTTAAAAATTTTCAAAATATTTTTTATTTTAAATTTTGCTCAAAAACTTATCAAAAAGAAACAACTCAAAACACTTTAAAATTATTCTAGAAAAAACTTGTTTTTTTCATCAAAAATTGATAGAATTATTTTTTAAGTTAGGAATTTGTTTTTCTTTAAAAATAGTTACTAACTAAAGCCTAAGATTTTTTCATATTTTCTTTTCCTTTCTTGTATTTTTTCATATAAGAAACAAAGAATTTAAAAATATATAAAGTATAATCAAATTTGATTTTTATGGTATTTTTTATCCCATAACAAATAAGAGAATTTAAGGGCCTCTTTCACCCACGTTTTAAAAAATAGATTTTTAGAACCATACTAAAAAAAAAAATTAAAATTGAACACAAATATTAAATGCCATCTTCTAGGCTTATTCTCTATAAATATATTATAAACCTATGTGTAATGAAAAAATCAAAATATTTTTTATTTTTAATTATTGCTCAAAAACTATCAACAAAAAAGAAAAAGAAAAAAAAACTAACTTAAAACACTTTAAAAGTTATTCTAGTAAAAACCTGTTTTCAAAGCAAAGTCTAAAAAATAAACTTGTTTTTTCATCAAGGTAAACTATTAATAAGAATATATTTAAAAAATAGAAAATAAATTAAATTTTTTTTTTTATATGTTTGGTGATTGTTTTTAAAAACTCAGGTTTGGGGTACCTGAGGTTATGGGCAGAAGACTGCAGAATAGCACTGAAAGAAGTGGTGTTTGGGGTGTAAAAGGCAGTGAGTACTGGGATAAGAATCTCGGAATTGAGAGAGACACATTGGGCAAACTTTTCCACAGTAGGATCTGAAGCTGTCACTGAAGCTAAGTAATGGAAGGATGACAAGTTTTTTTTTTTTAAACATCTTATCAATCACTCTCGTTTTTTCAAGCAAAGCTTGCTCGGCTTCCCTTCCTTCGGCTCTCCCTTTCCTCTGCTCTTTCCTTTTCTTGCTCTCCCTATCCTTGCTTTTTTCTCTTTTTTTTTTTTTTTTTCCAATTTGAGATTTTTATTCTCACATATAAAAAAATACAAAATTAAAATTGTATGACCTTTTCAAAATTGCTTGAATTCAATTATAAACATCGATCATGTCATATCTCTGATTGAGTAAAGAAAACACCCCCCTTTACTCCATTTTTTCAATAATTGATTGTTATCAATTTATATTAGATTCTTTTGAAATATAAAACATATTTGGAAGAAGAAAGATGTAGTTGAATATGAATTCTCTAACTCTTTAATTTTGACATGCCATGATTTTGAAATAAGTCAAATCCAACTGTGCATATGTGTGAAGTATAGTTAGTTTGTAGTTTTAGAAACCAAGTTTAATATACTATTAAGTTTGTTATTGAAGATTGTTAAGTAAATTAGTATTATATATGAAATAAAGTTCAAAGTTATCATTTACAATATGAGAGCCTTTCATAGTTATTTCCTTTAAATTTTAAATTCTATTTTTGTATCGTAACTTGGTATTGGTGCTTTCTTGACTAAATTAAATGGCAATTGATCAACCCAATCTTGCCATACTTCTATCTCATCCAATGAAACTTCTCCTTTTACAAATCCTCAATCAACCATTGCAACTAATACGATATTGCAATGGTATCAACTGCAATTCCTTTTTCCTCTAACCTAAATCCTATTTCAATCAAGCTTGATAGGAAAAACTATGGTTTTTGAAGATCTCAAATTCTCCTAACATTATTCTGATGGTAAAATATGAAATAAAAACATACAAACCCATTGAAATATTCAAACTTAATTATGAAGTTATCTCTCAGCAAGGATTGAGGTTGGGGCTCTCTTTTTTTAGAAGACAATGGCTAAAAGAGTCCAACCCTAAACCCCTAAGGGGTTTATATAGACTTTATTGTGGGCTTAAGTGAATTTAGCCCATCTTAGGTTTGGATTACTTAATTTAAACTACTCAGTCTTAATTAATTAGTTAGCCTTATTGGGCTCCAATTAATTTTTAGTAGTCTAATGCAAAAAAACAATTCATAAACTCTTGTGCAATCTTTCATATTTACTAAACATATATGAATAAAACCTATAAATCACTAAAAATAACATGTCACCCAGGAGTGTGAGCTCAAATAGAGACCACTAGGACCCTAGGAAAATACTAATTCCCTTAGAATCCAATTTTGAAGTTGAGTCAACATTCCACTTGAGAGGGTTAACTAGAATGCTCTAGTAGTCTATG
>JBAPGN010001198.1:0-24810 GCA_037355405.1 Vitis amurensis | reverse complement strand
TAAAAAAAATTGTTTTGATTTTGTAAAAACATTTTAAATTCAATTTGTATAACATTAATTAATTAAATTTAATTGAAATCTTGTTGGAAAATGAGAAAATAATTTGTAATTAAAAAATAAATAGTTTAGTAAAACATAAATAGTAATATTATAATAAAATTATAAATTATATTTTTAATAGAAGATATATTATTTTATCATATGTTAGAAATATAAAGATATTAACATCATTGCATTTTTATGGATAAAAGTGAATAATAATAATTGTCAATAGTATTTTATTTGAAATCAATAGTGAAAATGTTGTACTTTTTTAACATATAAATGAGCCAAGTTTTTTTTATTACGGATACACACATTTTGCACTTAATTTTGAACATAATATTCTATAATGTTTTAATTTAATCTATAATTAATTAGATTGGTTTTCTTCTCTTATTTTTTTTTTCAATAAATAGACTTATTTTTGAGTTCCAATGATGGGGGGATCTTTTTTAAAATTTTCTATAATTTTTTCGATTTAAATCCATAATTAATGATTGCTCTTTCCTCTTATTTTTCTTTTTCAATGATTAAATGATTTCTTAGTTTTCAAATTACCTTTTAACCAAACTTGTATAATACTTATTATAAATTTAAATAACAAAATGTCACTGATTTGAAGTCATTCTTCTCATTAATAGAACATTTATAACAAATATAATTATGTCATGTAAAAAAGGAAATAATAGTCATTATAAACCAATTTTTATCCATAAATTAATTATATAATAAGTTTATTTTTTGAGTTTTACAATTATTGTTAAAAATTATTTACACTTGTTAATGATCCAACACCATTACAATCTTCATTTACTTTGAATTCATTTGCCCTAGTAACAAAAGAATCGAGAAGAATAACTAATTTCTATATTAAAAAAGAAAACAATTTAGAATTGTCTTTAAACTAATTTTTTGTCATTAAACTTATAGCGTATTAATGAGGTTATATTATTTTAAGTTCTTAAATTATTCTTTATTATAGGACCTTGTCAACAAATCCACACACATTTAGTCTTATTTATTTGGGAGTTAATTTCCTGCATACAAAAAAAAAAAATCAAAAAATAAAATTAGTATGTAAAAGAGAACACATAATCAGACTTGTGTTATGTGTTTTTTCTTTTTTTCAAAAAAAGCGTAAAAAACAACTTTTACTTGTTTATCTTTACTATTGTTTAAAAACTAAGAAAGAAGAATAATAAACCTAAACAGTATTGCGAAATTTCTAAAAACCTGTTTCTCTCATTTTTAAAAATGGAAAACAACTTACTCTACATCCATTTTCCTTAAAAAGAGTAAACAAAAACCTAAAAACAAAGAATCTAATTTTCATTTAATCTTTATTATTAAAAAACTCATGACTAAACAACATCAATATAATTAAAATACCTTTGAAAAAAATTATATTTTGTCCTATAATTGAATCTTCATATTATAAAATCATATAAAGCTTGTTCTGCGAACGTTATTCCAAGCCTTAGCAGGTAATAACAGTTAAAAAAAATAACATAAAAATAATTATGGTCAACATGCTAAGTTTTTGAATTCGTGTAAAAAATCTAAAATTCCAAAGTTATTCTTACTTTTCTAATCAATCCCCATTTTAGTCATTAATTTCTATTCAATAAAAAAAGAATCGGTAGTTTGTTAGATAAATGTTAAAATTGTCCATTATCCATATATGCCACTTTGTTGAAATTTGCAGATAATCTAGGATGATACTACTTTTAAAAATTTAAATTACCCTAACATCTTTTCACTAAAACCCACTTATGGCCGACTGAAAACCTTAGTCATCAAATTAGAGGAATTTCTATTACTAAAATATTTTCTCATTATTTCATATGCAGGCTGATTATGAGTCTTGCATTTCTCTTTCCTTATTCTGTTTATCTTCCTCTGCTATTTGCAACGTTGATTATCAAATTCTATTATACCTTTTATCTTCATTTTTTATCTTGTTTTATTTAACTATCACATGGATGTCAGGATAATTACATCTTTTTGCTTAATACCTGGTCTTTTACATTGAATCACTATGCTAAACCTTGTTCCCTAGGTATCTCTATTGCGTATTCATTATGATTCAATATAATTGTTAGTTCAAAATGATTGCTGTTTTTTTATTTCTTTTTTTTTTTCTCTTTTTTTCTATGTATGTCCTTCTGGACCCTGCACTTTCGCTCATGGGTTTTTCCACTCGATGACTGAGCATCGACTTCTTATTTGAAATAATTGATTTTATTTTCATAAACAATGAAATGATGGAGTTGCCATCTTATTTTCTGTTTTATTTTTGAAGGGTAAACCCAAAATAAGAAAGAAAACCCATAAGTGTGACTCCTTATTTTGGAAAAGGTGGTCTGCGAAAAAATCGGATCGGGCTTCGAGGTCAGTACTTATCAGGAAAAGTACGGTAAAAAACCGTAGCAATCCTTCTAAGTCCCTAAAAACGGGCCTCTACTAATAAAATGAAAGCTGACGTGCAAATTGACGCACGTAAATCATATGCACATATCGGCTGACCCATGATCATGCACAGCATGCAAAAGTCGAGGACATGATATGACAACGAATTAAGCAAACAACTTGGTCACATACTTGGGCAATGAGGCCACTCGATGCCGCTTCAATAGAGAGGTTAGATGCCAACAAATTTAGAACATAATCGCATGCTATGTTTAGAGAGAGCGGGTAATCAATCATGTATGATAATCAAAGCAAACAATCAATCAATCAATCATAAAGTCACATATGTCGGGCTCCCACCAAAACCCATTTATTTCGCATGAATTAATATCATAGATTCCATTATTCCGGAATTATGAAAAAAAACATCCATGCCTATTAAAATCAAGAGGAGTAGAAGATTGCGGGTGGAAATGGATCCGGCGAATCGCGAGTGTCTGACAAGTTAAGCTATCCGGGGAATCTGAATTGTTGGCTGCAGATGCTCTCCGGGCAAGCGCTATCAGAGGATCCAGACATGACTGACCGGGGAAGTTGAATCGCCTTCCTCTCCCATCATCCGTCAGGCGCAGGATGTGAAATATCTGGAGAAGGTGGAACGTCGGTCGGACAGAATTCCGGATGTGAGATATCCGGAGAAGGTTGAACGTCGGCCGGACAGAATTTTTCCCCGGGTGGAATGAGCTATGCCGTGCGTCGCAAGGGGGACTGTTTGCGTGTGCAAGGGAGAGAGAGCCACGTGGCATTTTTTTAAGGAGGATCCCACAGGTAGGTGAAAGTTTAGAGAGAGAAACGGGTTTGGTGGGTTGTATGGATATGGAGGCTTGGGTGAGTGGTTTTAATGGGTATGTGAATGAGTGAAGGATAGTATGCACCCGTGAGACTCCATGTAAGTGAGGGAGTGGGATGGAGAATGAATGAGAGGAAAATGGGTGTGGTGAAGGATGCTTGATTCCTGCAAGCTTGAGTGTGGAAATGGGTATGGCTGACGCGAACAGTGAAGAAGGCGTAGGCATGTGGTAATCGTGTTATTCATCATGAGAACATGAAGCCTTTGCTTGGACAAGTTAAACTGGATCGAACTAACAAGCTCTTTCCCTGCTCTTTGCGACTCCGCCTAGGCCTCTCCTCACAGCTTCAGCTTGCTTCTTCAAACCTCTAATGTCTCCACCATTTTCTCTGTAGCATTGGCTCCAAGAAAAGATCTCCTCTTTTCAAATATCTCAAGCCAAACACCAGGAAAACTGGAATGCTCTCCTCCTCTCACTCTGCAAAATACCCAGGTAGTTTGCTACTTTGCTTCACCCTCAAGCTAACGAATCTCCTCTCCAGAAAATGCTAATAATATAGGGGAAAAGCGAAGAAAAAGAAAAAGAACAAAAAAAAAAAGAAAGAACAGAGCAATGTATAAGGGGAGATAATACCACTAAAACCAAGCTTTACATCACGAAGACCAAAAGAGCTTTCAAAAGAGCTTGGTGGGAGGATCTCAATGAACTTAACACACAAACACAAAATATATCCAACATGCAGCTCATACGGCAGAAAACAAAGATCAAATAAACAAAAGTCAGAAACAGGTTTGCCTCCTTAGGTAATCAAAGCAATCATCTGAATATCAGCAAGAAATGTAAGGTGATCCTAAAAAATAAGATAAGATAAAGTAAAAGATAATCAAACCTGACTGATTCTTCTCCTACCTCTCTAAAAAATGCTTTCCCCCTTACTCCTTCCTGTCCTCCTATTCATCGGTCAGCAAGCATGGCTTGCCCAACCACTCTCCCTACTGCTACACGCCTCCTGCAGTTGGCATCAAGCCGTCAGCTTCATGGCTGCCTGTCCCATCTGGCTGGGATTCATGGTTTAGAGAGGAGAGGGGGAGGGGTCCCCCTCACACTTCAAAAGAAATCCAACTCCACTCTAACAGCCGAAAAGCTCTTCTGAATATCCTCCAACAGGTGTCTCCACCCCATTGCATCTCCAACCCACTACCTGATTCACTGACCACCCAACCAGGAAGCAGCATTTGGCTCTTTAAGAGCCCTCCACTTGGCAAGAAGTGTGACCTGCAGCAAATGAAAAAAAAAGCCCCATATGGGGGTCTACAAATATGCCCCTCTTCGGTAGAGCTCACGAGTGTAAGGAATATGAACATTGGAATGAAAAGAAAGTGTGAATAGTGAGTGGAATGAAGTGAACTCTACCGAAGAACCAAGGAGACCCCCATAGGGACACAAGTGAAACACAAAGTCACTCAGGCCAACAAACTAACACAAATGCTCTAATCCTAAAAGAAAAAAATGATGTCTCAAAGCGCCTTTGAAGCTACACTAAGGACCTAGGCTCCCTCTAAGACGTCTCCAAAAATGACCCAAAAGATCAATGTCAAAGATGAGTAACAGTTGAACCACTCTGAAGTATAGAAAAGACTACGCTTAAAGGAGACTACCTTAGGCGAGCTATATGAGAATGCTGAGTGTAGGGTGCCCAATAACATGACCAAAGTATGTGTCATGAACTCAAATAACTATGTAATGTGCAGTGGAAGGGGGAAGTCTAGAAGAACAATGATGAATAAGCTATAAGCACCAAGCAATCAGGTGAAGAGAATGACTCTAAACGCCCAAAATGAAGGGAAACAAGATGGCTCAAAATGCCTGGATGAGTATGCACGACGATGGCTCTGAACGCCAAAACTAAAGAAAGATGGTGACTCGAAATCGAACAAGACTCAACTCAATCTAACAAAACAATGACTGATCGATATAGGTGCGGTTCTGGCTCAAACTAAACACGAAAAGTGATAGGAACGTGGCCGATTATATAGGTGTGGCCTCGAAACTCTAATTGGAACTAACAAAAAGATGAATGACCGATCGATATAGGTGCGGTCCCGACTCGAAAACTCAAACTCAAACTGACATGACGAATGATCGATCAATATAGGTGCGGTCCTGACTCAAACTAAACACAAAAAGTGATAGGAACATGGCCAATCGATATAGGTGCGGCCCCGAAAACTCTAATTGACACGGAAAATGACCGATCGATATAGGTGCGGTCCTAGAAACTAAACTGACAAGAAACGATGAATGACCGATCGATATAGGTGCGGTCCCAGAAACACAACCTGATATGACAAGGAGATGGCCGATCGATATAGGTGCGGCCCCGAACTCCAACTGACAAGACAATGACCGATCGATATAGGTGCGGTCCTAGAAACTGAACTAACATGATGATGATCGATCGATATAGGTGCGGTCCCAGAAACACAAACTGATATGACAATGACCGATCGATATAGCGCGGTCCTAGAAACTGAACTAACATGATGATGACTGATCAATATAGGTGCGGTCCCTAGAAATTGAACTGACATGACAAGAAAATGGCTGATCGATATAGGTATGGCCCCGACTCAAACTCAAACGGTCCCAGAAACTGAACTGACATGACAAGGAAATGACCGATCGATATAGGTGCGGTCCTAGAAACTGAATTGACATGACAAGGAAATGGCTGATCGATATAGGTGCGGTCCCAGAAACACAAACTGATATGACAAGGAGATGGCCGATCGATATAGGTGTGGCCCTAAACTCTAATTGATAAGACAATGACCGATCGATATAGGTGTGGTCCTAGAAACTGAACTAACATGATGATGACCGATCGATATAGGTGCGATCCCAGAAACATAAACTGATATGACAAGGAGATGGCCGATCGATATAGGTGCGGCCCCGAACTCTAACTGACAAGACAATGACCGATCGATATAGGTGTGGTCCCAGAAACACAAACTGATATGACAAGGAGATGGCCGATCGATATAGGTGCGACCTCGACTCTAACACAAACTGATAAAATGATGACCGATCGATATAGGTGCGGTCCCAGAAACTGAACTGTCATGACAAGGAGATGGCCGATCGATATAGGTGCTGCCTCGACTCAAACTCAAACTGATAAGATGATGACCAATCAATATAGGTGCGGTCCCAAAAACTGAACTGTCATGACAAGGAGATGGCCGATCGATATAGGTGCGGCCCCGACTCAAACTCAAACTGATAAGATGATGACCGATTGATATAGGTGTGGTCCTGACTCAAATTGAACACGAGAAGTGATAGGAACATGGCCGATCCATATAGGTGCGGCCCCGACTCAAACTGAACTGAAAATGACTGATCGATATAGGTGCGGTCTCGACTCAAACTAAACACAAAAAGTGATAGAAACATGGTCGATCGATATAGGTGCGGTCTCGACCCAAACTAAACTGAAACTGATAGGATGAATGACCGATCGATATAGGTGCGGTCTTGACTCAAACTGAACACGAAAAGTGATAGGAACATGGTCGATCGATATAGGTGCGACCCCAACTCTAACTAAACTGAAACTGACAGGATGAATGACCGATTGATATAGGTGCGGTCCTGACTCAAATTGAACACGAAAAGTGATAGGAACATGGTCGATTGATATAGGTGCGACCCCGACTCTAACTAAATTGAAACTGACAGGATGAATGACCGATCGATATAGGTACGGTCCCGACTCAAATTGAACACGAAAAGTGATAGAAACATGAATGACCGATTGATATAGGTGCGGTCCCAACTCGAAAATTCAAACAAACAAGATGATGAATGACCTAATCAAATGGCCCAAAGCCAAAGGATAACCCAGATAAAGACGCAAGCAAACTCAACCGGAGGGGATATGCCCTAGTATAGCAACTCATGAGGATCAACAACTAGGTCAGAAGGTGAATGAAAGTCTACTGAAAGGTCCGATACTCTCGGAGAAAGGGGTATGCCCCAGTATGACCACTCGGAGAGGTCAACAACTAGATCAGAAAGTGAATGAAGCATGTGGAAGACCCGATGCTCTCGGAGAAGGGGGTATGCCCCAGTATGTGATGATGAACAGACAGAGATGCGAAATGACACAAAACTACAATACTATGAAATACGCTCAATCATCATGTAATAAAAATGTCCAACCTCGTATAGGTAATGCCAAACAGGACCATGTATCATGATACCATTCTAACAAGACAAGACTAACAGGTGAATAACAACAATAATGATCAATGCTCAAAATGCAAAGAGATAACAAATCAACAGTCAACATGCCAACTATCAAAATGAAAACATCATCACTAATAAATCGACAATCTGTCAGGCCCTGCCATCATGGAAGATGTTGAACCTAAAGTCTGAAAGATGTATGAAAGCACAACCAAGGTGATCGATGACTAAACTACATCTCCTCCTAATCGAGAGAGAGGTGAGGTCATGTGTCACGGTGGGATGTGTAGGATAAAAGAAGGTGATGACCAGGCTCTGGTATGATAGAAAGCATGAAAGTATCCCGAGTGAAATGTCTGAGTACGAAATGAAAGGTATGTAAGTATCTGAGATCATCCAAGTATGCCGAGAAGACTAGACCCAAGGCATCAATAGCTTCATAATCCATCAAAAGCAACAATCACAAACAGAAAGTCAAATCTCGATGTCAAAACATCCAACTAGGTGGCTATGCCCCAGTATGCAATGAGGACACATGAAACAATCCAATAATCTCCATATCATCTGGTAGATGCTCCAATGTAAAGAACCAATTTGATCTCTTTCCAAAAGATGGATATGCCCCAGTGTAAAGCAGTGCATCCGAGCCGACAACTGTTGAAGAAGATCATGCTAGTGTATGTCAACAAATCAATCAATCTCTACTCCTGGTGCCAAAACGGAAACATCTCAACATAATCCATATGAATCAGAATCCCAAGGCTCTATGAATGTGAATGAGGTGGCTATGCCCCAATATAAACCATCTGAAGTGACTATGCTCCAAGATAAACCAAAGTCCATCGCCAATGAGAGGGCTACACCTCTAAATAAATCGTCATCTCAAGAATCAACCATCAATGAGTAGAGTGTGTCCCAATGCAAAGTATGGAGTAGAGTGACTGTATCTCCAATAAAAACGCTCTCTGAAATGGCTATGCCCTAGTGTAAGGTCATCCCACAACTCCTAATCCATCATAATCCAAGTGAAGCATCGAACTGACTATGCCTCAGTGCAAGGCATCATCCCTGAAGAAAACGTCATTGATGAGCGGGGTATGCCCTAGTGTAGATAACGTCGCCTCTGAAAATCCATCACCGATAAGAGGGGTATGCCCCAATGTAAATCATCATTTCAACTCCACATCCATCATGCTCCGAGAAATAATCACCGACCAAACTCAGTATTGCTCATGTGTGAGCCGTCAAACACAATATGAAGTAATGACCTAAAGGTGGTCTTCAGACACGGGACCTAACGTAGGCTAAGGTAATAGGGTGAAAAAAATGAAAGGAAACTAGGCTCAAAGATCCCAATGATATAATCCCCATACCCCTCGTGCATGAGATGCAATGCGTAGAAAACGTCATGAGTCCCGGACCTAGGGGTCTCAACACGAAAAGTGACAATAAATGAATGGACACATCGAATAAACAAGTATGATGTGTGTGTACCAAACCCAAGCTAAACATCAAGCAGAATGATGAAAGAGTGAGAACAGATGAGGTAGGGTGAAACGGAGGAATAAAATAAAGATAGAAGAAGACTAAGAGATAGAAAAGTGAGTGATGGCCAACTCGCATCAAAGCATGGAAAATAGTCACATTTGAAATAGATGGAATGATGGATAGAGCAAGAATCCAGAGATACTAAAGAAAAGTCTCTCGCATCTCTCATAAAAATCGAATGAGCGACTCATACTCTCACCTAAAATATACATCTAGATGAATCTCAGAAAGAAGCTCTCATACGAACTTCCTCTAACACATGAACTCAATGAAACAACTTGGCACGTCCATACACATGCCCGATGAAGAATGATATAATGAATAATGCGTTTTTTTTTTTTTTTTTTGCGCATACCCTGATCAATAATGAATGATCTCCCATGAAATACATAGCCAAACGAATAAAAACACCCCATGTACTGATGTAACATGAATCATCTCTAACAAGACAGCCTCTCAAAATGAGATCTCTGGACCACTGCTCATAAGGCAAGTGGGGGAGGAACGTGACAATCCTCCATGCAGTGACGTGTGAAAAACCACTACTCAAGGTGAAACACGGATAATGTTGAGTAAGCAATGATGAAAGAAAAGACAGAGAACGAATATCACAAGTGGTGATATGTGATATCGGAAAATAGTGATGAAATGATGTCCAAGTGAAAAATATCACAATGAAGAGTGAAGAATGATGCTTGAATACGTATGTCAGGTCTAGAACTCATGACGTATCCAATCATAGCATGCAAACACTACAGGATCCCCAACCCGGTGTAATAAGTAAATGAGGTGATGAAAGAAAAAGCTATGTGCTCGTGTGAGGCTCAAAGGGCTAGCAACAAGTAACTCTATATGTAAGGGTGATAGGGTAAATAGGCTCATGAAATGATGGCCACCCATCCTTTGACCACAACCTCAAACATCGTGCTTTCAAGATCCCACATGGTCAATACTGAAGACTGACATCTATCCAACAAAGTCATGGCAACTCCTTTGAAATCGTGCGAAAGCCCCCACTGATGCTCTATGATAACCATCAATGTCCTCTGAAAATCAACTCACTCTATCATCGCCAACCACTCACTATCGTCTCATAAAATCACCATCTCTAATCATCCCGATTCTCTGAAGTCATGCGCAATGGCTCAAATCTGGATGCTCCACGATAACCCCTCTATCTCAACAATATCGTCAAGTAGTCAAAACACTCTCTCATCACGATCCATCTATCATCGTGCAAAGCTCACCTCGGGTCAAACCATCTCAGACACTACCTAGTCAGATCCATGAAATGATGGAAAGGATAGGCAATGGTACTGTAGTATACAAAGGCGAATATGGGTAGTAAAGTCGTGTAATGGTACCAAGGGGTGGTGTCATGTCAAGCTTAAAATGGGTAGGCCATCAAGTCCACAAAGTCAAGGTATGAATATGGATATGGTACCGCTCTAATCAAAAGGTGACATGAGTCACAGTCTCGAACTCCCTAGGTCGATCTCCTGATCCTAAGTCAATAGGCTCAATATCCTCCATGATAGGTCAGGCCAAAGTGATCATGATATATAAGTGAAAAGACGTCTCATATCGAAAGCATAACACACATCAACACAAGATATGTAAAACACACTCACGAGAAAAATACCACATACTCAAATAAAATATCATATCACTAAATGAATCAACGAGTACATCATGTGTGAAACGATAAAGGACTACAAATGACCAGACTCTCAACATGAACTACAAACGACCCTAAACCAAAACCAAACTAGACTCAACAAAGCAAAGATGACTCTGACGAACTAAAAACAGGACTCAACAAAACGGAAATGACTCTGATGACTACCATAATTAAGATGAAAAGGTGCTCTGAAGTGAACTGCTGCAAAGTGATGTATCCATGTCGACTAAACCAAGTCCTCAACCTAGCAGATCCCGAAATACCATATGCCAACAGTACCATCAACATCCAAATCAATCTACTGAAGACTAGGAGGAGGAGGGACTGCATGTGTAGAATGCGTAGGTAGAGGATTGGTGGTCACATTGGGCCCAACCAAGTTGACCAACCCCGAATCGATCAAGTCCTGTATCGCATGATTGAGTGCCGAACAACGCTCAGTATCGTGTCCCTGAATTTGATGATACAATCAATGCTCATGAGAGCGAAAATGTGGAGGAATAGGATGCGGCAAAGGGCATGGCGTCAAAAGAACGATCAAACCACCATCTCTGAGTTTCTCAAAAGCTCTAGTCAAGGTCATGCCCAAATGAGTGAACTGTCTCGCGGCCCTCTGTGCATATGGTCTAGGCGGTGGGTGAGTAGTGGCTCTCGAATGTGAAGATCGTGGCTGCATGCTAGTCTGAGCAATGTAGGACTCCTGAACATAATCCGGCTGATACTGATAGTGCGGGTGAGAGAAATGAGCTCTGACTGTAGGAGGCCTATAAAGCGAGTGATGCGTAGGCCTCCGATGCTGATAAATAATAGCGCCAACCTCTCCAGATCTACTAAATGGTCCAATCAGCTTCTTCTCCTTACTGTCAGGGTAAGGAGTAGTATTTGTCCATAATCCTCGAGCAATGGCCTCCTCAACACTGAAAGCTGCCTGAACCAAACTCCTGAGATCTTGAAATGGGATGCCCACAAGACGTCTCACGAATCTCGGTTGTAGGTTCCGAAGAACCATATCAATCTAATCCTGCTCCTTAGGCCGATCTATCATACCAGCCGCCTTTGCCCTCCAACGAGTGACAAAGAAAGAAATAGACTCATCTGACCTTTGCCTGGTAGCCTCCAACTCTCTTCTGGATACATCAATATCGGCACTGAAAGCGAACTGATTCAGGAACTCATGAGCCACATCCTCCCAGGTGCGAAGTCTCGAAGGCTCAACTAAAGCAAACCATCTCTGAGCTGCTCCACTAAGTGACATGAGGAAGAGGGCCACCAACTGTGCATCATCTATCCCATGTGCTCTCATGACTGTGCTGTATAGTCTCAAGTGGATCTTGGGACAACCAATCCCACTATAACGCTCAATGTCTGGCATGCGAAACTTGGCAGGCAAACTAGCCGTCGGTATGCCATCTCTGTCATCCCAAGTCAAACCTCCGTCCTGCAATCTGATCTGTCTCACCTTGGACTCAAGCCTCTCAACCCTGGCTTCCTGCTCGGCTAATCGAGTATCCTCAATAGTAGGAACCATGAGAGGCGGCACTGTGACAGTAGGTGGCAGAATGGTCTCATAATGATCTGCCAGATGGAACGGAGTACCAAGTGAAACCCCAGGTGGACAAGTCTGTGTTGTCTGAGATGCATGAGGAGTCGTCTCGTCAACGACCATGCCAACTAGATGAGGATCTTGGCGAGAACTCTCTATCTAATCCAAGCATCTATTGACTCCGACCATGAACTCCTGGATGGAAGCAAGTGTGGAAGCTAGCTCGTCCGACATCTCAACTGAACTGTCTGAACTCGGATATGAATCTGCTCTGATCAATCGACCTCCTACTCTTCTCCAAGAATGTGACTCCAAACTCAACCGACTCCTAAACTGACTCCCTACAATGCAAACAAAACAGATGAAGGACACGAGATAAAACTCTAAAAGACGACAATACAACATGCAAGCACATGGTCCTGAGATGGCAATCCGAAATCTAGATGTATGACAAAAACTCTGGAGTCATAAAGGTACCCACTGCGAGATGGGTACAAATATGACGAGAGAATCTCCATCAATAATCCGAGATAAAAGAGGTGTGAAAAAAAAAAACACTATCACGAGATCAATACCCTATCTATAACCACATATCCTTGAATCAATCTTCAACTCGAGCTCCATAAGAGAAAAAAATGGTAAGGTGATCAAGGCAACTCTCTCGAACAAAGTGTGAATATGAAAACGTGCCTTTCACCTTTCCGTAATGAAAATATGAGCGTCGAGTCGAAAATTGAATCAAGAATCAAACAAAGAAATGGTGTATCAAACCCGTGATAGTTGCACAGTGTAAAAAGATGATCATGATCAATGAACATATCCTAAAGTATCCAACATGTGACAACAAAGCAAAATGGTGTGTCGAGCCAAGAAAGAAAGACGAAAACCCTAGGGAGAAAGCATGACAAACTCATCGAGTGAAAAACACAATCCAAGGTGACACGACAAAGGTGATCCAACCGATACTCAAACTCACACCGGTCTCTGAGCACTCAACTAGAGACTAAAAAGAGAGAGTGTCGAATCCGAACTATGACCTCAGAGGCTCTGAAAGCCCTCAGATGCACCCACGTGTAAGGAGGGAGTCCTAATCGAAGGATCTACGGCTCAACCTATGAGGTCAAGGTGGCTTTAAATGGATATGGGTGGACTTTAAAAGATCCCTAGCAGAAGCGATTGTACCCTCCATTGGTATGCAACCTTTTGCACGCCTCCAAAGAGACGGGACGCTTCCATGCAAGGTGGTCATCACCTCCACACATGCACTATCTCGCATCCCAGGGGGTTTCCTATGATGAAACCTCTCAAAACTCTCAGCACTCAGGGGTAATCTAAGGTGCAGAGTGAACGGTGTGGGTGCATCCGAAAATCCTATGAAACTAAAAGAAAACACACTGGCCACACAAATATCCTGAAATCTAGCTCTGGGCTATACAAATCTTCAAAGTTCGAACTCCAGTCAGCATCAATATGTCGACCACCTCCAGAATGCTCCCATACATCGATATAGCTCATCACTAAACCCTATTCATAATCACTAGCTCGGTCGAAGAGCAAACAAAGCAACAAGTCTCGTATCAAATACGAGACCGAGGAAAATAATATCGACCGAGACTAGGGACTTGGAAATAAGGGGATAAGTGTGTGTCCCACATAGACAGGCAACTCATGCAATCACACGGAACGAGAGAATTCATGCAACAGGCAGTCATGCAAAACAGGTAGATATCATCAAAATCTACACACAAACTAATCGAGAAGAATATCTAGCAAATGGTAGCATGCTCCATGATAATCAAGATAATATATAACCGAGAGAAACAATCATGTCAAATCAAATGATATACAATGGTGAGTCTATACATGTGAAGTAATCAGAACAAACATGGCAAAATCAGAGTCATTATGCTAAGCAAAGTAAGATGATCAATCAACATAATCAGTATATCAATGTCCCAAACAAATATTGCTATGAAGCACGGAAAAAAACGCCACAATCAGAATGCTCAATCAAGATAAACAATCATCATAATCAATATGTCAATGTCCCTAGTAAAAACAAACACCCAAGCATGCATCAAGTGTAATGATATAAAGAGCTCTCAATGTGTAATCAATAGTCAAATAAGCACACGCACAAAGAAAGGTGGGTACCCACTGATCGACCAATCAAATGCCACATTCGCCTCAATCTATGTTCAAGCTTGACCCTCTAGTGATCCCCAGTGGAGTCGCCATTTTGTGGACCCCGCATTTCGGCTCATGCGTGTTCCACTCGATGACGAGCTCGATTTTTATTTGAAAAATTGATTTTATTTATTAAAAGAATGACTTGGAGTCGCCACTTATTTTTGTTTTATTTTTAAAGGGTAACCAAAATAAAAAAGAAAACCCTAAGTGTGACTCCTTATTTTGGAAAAGGTGGTCTGCGAAAAACCGGATCGGGTTCGGGGGTTAGGTTACTTATCAGGAAGGTACGGTAAAAACCGTAGCACCCTTCTAAGTCCCTAAAAATGGGTCTCTACTAATAAAATGAAGTTGATGTGGCAATTGACGAGTAAATCAATGAATATCCTGAATGATCATGCACACATAAAAGTCGAGACATGCATAGACAATGATTAGAGGAAAATGGGTACATACCTGGGCAACGAGCCACCATGCGCTATCAATAGAGAGGGTTAGTGCACAATTTAGAAATAATCGCATGTATGTTAGAGAGTAGGGTAAATCAATCATGTATGATAATCAAAGCAAACAATCAATCAATCAATCATAAAGTCACATATGTCGGGCTCCCACCAAAACCCATTTATTTCGCATGAATTAATATCATAGATTCCATTATTCCGGAATTATGAAAAAAAACATCCATGCCTATTAAAATCAAGAGGAGCAGAAGATTGTGGGCGGAAATGGATCCAGCGAATCGCGAGTGTCTGACGAGCCAAGCTGTCTGGGGAATCTGAATTGTCGGTTGAGGATGCTCTCTGGGTAAGCACTATCAGAGGATCCGGACATGTCTAATCAGGGAAGTTGAATCGCCCTCTTCTCCCATCCGGCGTCAGGCGCCGAATGTGAAATATCCGGAGAAGGTGGAACGTCGGCCGAACAGAATTCCGGATGTGAGATATCCGGAGAAGGTTGAACGTCGGCCGAACAGAATTCTTTCTTGGGTGGAATGATCTATGTCGCGCGTCGCAAGGGGGACTGTCTGCGTGTGCAAGGAAGAGAGAGCCACGTGGCATTTTTTAGGGAGGATCCCATAGGTAGGTGAAAGTTTAGAGAGAGAAGCGGGTTTGGTGGGTTGTATGGATATAGAGGCTTGGGTGAGTGGTTTTAATGGGTATGTGAAGGAGTGAAGGATAGCATGCACCCGTGAGACTCCATGTAAGTGAGGGAGTGGGATGGAGAATGAATGAGAGGAAAATGGGTGTGGTGGAGGATGCTTGATTCCTGCAAGCTTGAGTGAGGAAATAGGTATGGCTGACGCGAACAGTGAATAAGGCGTAGGCATGTGGTAATCGTGTTATTCATCATGAGAACATGAAGCCTTTGCTTGGACAAGTTAAACTGGATCGAACTAACAAGCTCTTTCCCTACTCTTTGCGACTCCGCCTGGGCCTCTCCTCACAGCTTCAGCTTGCTTCTTCAAACCTCTAATATCTCCACCATTTTCTCTATAGCATTGCCATCCAAGAAAGGATCTCCTCTTTTCAAATATCTCAAGCCAAACACCAGGAAAACTGGAATGTTCTCCTCCTCTCACTCTGCAAAATATACCCAGGCAGTTTGCTACTTTGCTTCACCCTCAAGCTAACGAATCTCCTCTCCAGAAAATGCCAAGAATAGAGGGAAAAAGTGAAGAAAAAGAAAAAGAACAAAAAAAAAAAAAAAAGAACAGAGCAATGTATAAGAGGAGATAATACCACTAAAACCAAGCTCTGCGTCACGAAGACCAAAAGAGCTTTCAAAAGAGCATGGTAGGAGGATATCAATGAACTTAACACACAAACACAAAATATATCCAACATGCAACTCATACAGGAGAAAACAAAGATCAAATAAACAAAAGTCAGAAACAGGTTTGCCTCCTTAGGTAATCAAAGCAATCATCTGAATATCAACAAGAAACGTAAGGTGATCCTCAAAAATAAGATAAGATAAAGTAAAAGATAATCAAACCTGACTAATTTTTCTCCTACCTCTCTAAAAAATGCTTTCCCCCTTACTCCTTCCTGTCCTCCTATTCACCAGTCAGCAAGCATGGCTTGCCCAACCACTCTTCCTACTGTTGCACGCCTCTTGTAGCCGGCATCAAGCCCTCAGCTTCATGGCTGCTCGTCCCATCTGGCCGGGATTCATGGTCTAGAGAGAGGGGGGGTCCCCCTCACACTTCAAAAGAAACCCAACTCCATTCTAACAGCCCAAAAGCTCTTCTAAATATCCTCCAACAGGTGTCTCCACCCCATTGCATCTCCAACCCACTACCTGATTCACTGACCACCCAACCAGGAAACAACATCTGGCTCTTTAAGAGCCCTCCACTTGGCAAGAAGTGTGACCTACAGCAAATGAAAAAAACAAGCCCCATATGGGGGTTTATAGTCTTGCATTCCTCTATACCTCAACTACAAATAAAAACAAGTAACCTTGGAGCTTGTTTGACAATATTGTTGAAACTAATGTTCAAAAAATAGTTTTCCCAACCCAATGTTGAAAATAATGAATAAATTTTTTTTGAAAATTCCAATATGGAAAATATCTTTCTGGACTTATTACTTATAAAGGTACTATAAACTCATGTACAATGTGACAATTCCCTAAGTATTATCTATATTTCAATTCTTTATCACACTACTATATAAGAAAATACTTGAAAAAAACCTCAAATGTGCTCTTAAAAATGAACTTGTTTTCTTTTAAGTATCATTTTAAAATCTTTTTCCACGAGTCTAATTGTGGCTAGGCTATTGACCAACAAATAAACATGTGTAACTTTCCTCATCATTATAATTTATATTTGGGAAAAATGGGGATTTCATCAAAATATGAAATTTAT
Organism: Vitis amurensis; assembly: GCA_037355405.1. NCBI lineage: Eukaryota > Viridiplantae > Streptophyta > Magnoliopsida > Vitales > Vitaceae > Vitis > Vitis amurensis. The sequence goes on along the minus strand of JBAPGN010001198.1, from coordinate 7,420 downwards.
GTAGCAATTATTAACAACCTATATATAAATAGAACTAAAATGGAGAATTTACTTGTTTACGGAATAAATAGTTGAAAGTCTTATAAGTATAAAGGATGGTCATAAGTCATAAAAGCATTGCTAGGTTATGGAACTTGGATGGCAAATTGGTAGATTTGTTCTAGCCAAACTAGGATTTGTCTCTATAATAAAATCTCATATCATAAAGGGTAATGATACTTTAAAAATGTCAACTTCAAATATTTACATTTTTTTATTGCACATATACTTGACATAACATAATTAAATTTTATTAAAATATACGATTGACGCATTTTTAATTTACATGACCTTAATTTAGATGCACCGAACAAAACGAAACATCATTTTATAATTTCCATTTACTTTACCTTTGTTTTCTTTGGCAACTGATTCTAGCTCATTGCTTGTTTTATTGTACTTTATAATGGACAGATCTGAGTCAAAGTTTATTGAAGAAATCATTGGTGAGATTAGAAGATTAATTCCTAAGTTGTTACATGTTGGTGAGAACATAGTTGGAATGGATGAAAATTTGAAAAAAGTGAAGTTCTTGATAGACACCCAATCAAATGAAGTGAGCATGGTTGGGATTTATGGGATTGGTGGGATTGGTAAAACCACCATCGCCAAGGTTGTTTACAATGATATGTTAGATCAATTTAAACGTCATAGCTTTCTTGAAATGTGAGAGAGAATCTAAAGATGATCGTGGTGTGCTTCAATTACAAGAAAAACTTCTTTGTGATATTCTACTGGAGAAAAATTTGAAGTTAAGTAATATTGATGAAGGAATCAAAATGATAATTAAGAGTAAGCATCACTTGGAAAAGGTTCTTATTGTTCTTGATGATGTAGATTGTCCAAAACAATTAAAATTTTTTGCTCCTAATCCTGAATGGTTTCATCCAGGAAGCATAATCATCGTGACCACGAGAAATAAACGTTGCCTAGATGTACATGAGTCATATTCATCATATGAGGCTAAGGGATTAGCACACAAGCAAGCTAAGGAACTCTTTTGTTGGAACGCCTTTCAACAACACCATCCAAAAGAGAATTATGTGGACCTCTCTAATCGTATATTGGATTATGCTAAAGGCCTTCCATTGGCTCTTGTAGTTTTGGGTTCTTTTCTTTTTCAAAGGGATGTGGATGAATGGGAAAGCACATTGCATAAACTAAAAACAAACCCTCTCGAGGATATTCAAAAGGTGCTCCAGATAAGTTATGATGGACTAGATGATAAATGCAAGAAGTTGTTCCTTGATATTGCATGCTTCTTCAAAGATCAGGAGGAAAAATTTGTTACAAGAATACTAGAAGGTTGCAAATTGCATCCCAAGATTGGACTAAGAGTTCTTGAAGAGAGGTGTCTCATTTCTATATTTGGTGGTACTATAAGGATGCATGACTTATTACAAGAAATGGGTTCAGCAATTGTTCGCCAAAATTATCCAGAACAGCCTGGAAAATGGAGCAGGTTGTGGGAATATGAGGATATTGAAAGCGTATTTACAAAAAATATGGTAAGAGAAATATACATGAATATATTTGAGATCTATAGATACAAACTTATTTTTATTATTATTATAGTTTAAGTACCTTATCTATATAATTCTAGTGAATCCCTATGCATCTCATACTGCTTATTATCAATGCTTGTTTTCAGGGAACAAACAACATTGAGGGAATATTCCTAAATTGGACTAAAGCAAAATCTATACAACTTGCTACTGAAGCTTTCAGAAAGATGAATCAACTTAGATTGCTCAAAGTCGAATACAATATGGTGAAGCTTTCCCAAGACTTTGAACTGCCTTGTCATGATTTAGCATATTTTCATTGGGCAACATACCCTTTAGAATCTTTGCCATCAAATTTCCATGCAGACAATCTTGTTGAACTCAACCTCCAGTTCAGCAACATAAAACATCTTTGGAAAGGAAACATGGTATTGCTATTATTTAGTTATATTTTTCTTTAGAATAATTTTAAATTCTTTTGAAGTTTACTTATTGAAACTAATTTTCTTCTGTTACAGTGCGCTAAAAAGTTAAAAATCATTAATCTTAGTTATTCCAGCCATCTTGTTGATATTTCAAGCATCTCAAGTGCGCAGAGTTTGGAGATTCTAATTCTAAAAGGTTGTTCAAGGTTTCTTAAGTGTTCACCCATGCATTAATATTATTATTGGAGTTATTTATTAACTGTTTTCTTGAATTTAATAGGGTGCACAAGGCTCAAGAGTCTTCCAAAGAACCTTCATAAGTTGGAATGCCTTCAAACTCTTTCATGTGTTGGTTGTTCAAGGATGAAGAGTTTTCCTGAAATCAAGGGAAAGATGGGAAGGCTACGAAAGCTTAATTTAAGTAAAACCAGTATAATAGAATTACCATCATCAATTAGGCATCTACATGGGCTTGAAGACTTGGATTTAAGTTATTGTGAAAACCTAGTGAGGCTTCTGGACAATATTTGTAGTTTGAGCTCTCTTAAAATTCTCTTGTTGGAAGGATGTTCAAAACTAAGGGGCTTTCCAGAAATCAAGGGTGATATGAAAATTTTTGAAAGGCTTGATTTGAGTGAAACAGCTATAGAAAAGCTTCCACCATCAATTGGACATCTAAAGGCCCTTAAACACTTGGACTTGTCAGGTTGCAAAAACCTTGAGAGTCTTCCAATGAGCATTTGCAATTTGAGCTCTCTTCAAACTCTCTTATTAGGTGGTTGTTCAAAACTAAAGGGCTTTCCAGAAATCAAGGATGATATGGAAAATCTAGAAAGGCTTGATTTGAGTGAAACAGCTATAAAAGAGCTTCCATCATCAATTGAACATCTAAAGGCCCTTAAACACTTGGATTTATCAGATTGCGAAAACCTTGAGAGTCTTCCTGTGAGCATTTGCAACTTGAACTCCCTTCAAACTCTCTTATCAGATGGGTGTTCAAAACTCAAGGCAATATTAGAGGTGAACCTAGGGGTTGATTTATGCTCCTTAAGATCTTTAAATCTAACTTGTTGCATTCTAAAGTCAGGAGTAATCTGGAATAACTACTGGTTCTCCTCATTGAAAACATTAAATCCACAGTGCGATCAAAGGGAAGAAGAGATCCTTAATCATATTTGCCCCCTGTCATCACTGGTGGAATTATCTGTGAGAAACTCCAATCTCATGAAAAGAGAAGTCCTTAGTGATAGTTTTCACCTATCATCATTGCAAATATTATCTCCAAGGAACTTCCATCTAATGAAAGGAGGAATCCTCGGTGATATTTTTCATCTATCTTCATTGGTGAATTTATCTCTTAGGAATTGCAAACTAATGGAAGACGGAATCCCCGGTGATATTTGGAACCTACCTTCCCTACTAAAATTATCTCTAAGTAACTGCAATCTAACGGAAGGAGAGATCCTCAATCATATTTGTCATCTATCATCATTGGAAGAATTATATCTGGATCAAAACCATTTTAGGAGCATACCTGCTGGCATCAGTCAACTTTCCAATCTAAAAGGCCTTAGCTTGAGTCACTGCAAGAACCTTCTACAAATTCCAGAGCTTCCAGCAAGTCTACGATTTTTAGATGCGCATTGTTCACATGGTATTTCATCAAGCCCCTCATTTCTTCCAATTCATTCTATGGTCAATTGCTTCAAATCAGAATTAATTCAGGTATGATTCTCATGACATATACCTTTTTCTTTTGTACACACTGGATTTACATGGTGCTTTTGTGCAGAAACGCAAAATTTCTGTTGGTGATTCTTTATTTGGAGGCCATGGAATTAGCATTGTTATTCCTAGAAGTAGTGGAATTCTCGAGTGGATAGGGTATCAGAGTACAGGAAGTGATGAAGTAATAATAGAGCTCCCTCCAAATTGGTGTGAAAATAATGACTTGCTAGGATTTGCTTTATGTTGTGTTTATGTTTCACTTGATGATAAATTTAACTACCAATATGAGGATCCGTCTGCCCATGAATCTCAGAATGAATCAGCTCATACATCTGAGAATGAACCCAACAATGGATCTGGTTGTGAATCTGAAAATGAAGAATTGTTGGAGTTCTATTGTAATTTGAGTATCCGAGAAAATAATCAATCAGCAGACGTGGAGCATTTCTCATTTATACCTTGTTGTGTTATTGATGGTGTATCAGATATAGCGTGGGTGATATGTTATCCCAAGGTAGCTATTAAGAAAAGGTATCACTCCACTCAATGGAGACACTTTATGGCTTCATTTGGTAGTAGCAATACTGTTAGAGTGAAAGAGTGCGGAATCCATCTCATATATGCAGAAGATTATGAACAGAAGCATCCATCAATGGTACTATTGAAGACGAATGAGCTTGGTAAATTATTTTGTGTACTTCCTTTGATTATGAAGAATACACACACACACACACACTCACACACACACACACACATGTACAAAGAATATAAATCTAGAAAGTTTCCTAATTACCTAAAATCATAACCTAGAATATAACTAATTTATAGTCAATAGGTTATTTACAAAATGAAAAAAAAATTAGTGATTGAAAGAGAATATGTTAATTTCCTTTATTATGGCCTCTCAAGATGCAGCTCTAGGTGGAGAGTCCAATCTTGAACATGAGAGAAAAAGTGGGTGTGTGCGAAGTGGTTTGGTAAGAGCATATTGTCACAAGATGCTTCAAATGACCCTCCCCATGGCTTATATAGGAGGAAGGAAGCTTCTGGAAGACTCTTGGAGCCATCTACACTAAGCCATTGGTAGGAAGAGTGTGGAAGGTTCTAGAGATGTCTAGAGATATCTACACATCTGTTCACTATGGTGGAAGGCATGAGAGGAGTCCAAGGCTTTCTAGAGAATTCTAGGAATCTCTTGTATATCCTTGTACATAGGTTTGTACATAGAATTATGTAGGGTGTTCTAGAATAAGCTTCCGAGTCGTGAGCACCTTAGCCTAGCGAGCTAAACATAGGGAGTCAAGCTGACTTAGCAAGATCAAGCGCCTTGACTTGTCTAAGTGTCGCACGAGCTTTGAAAACGACTAAGTCCGTGACAATATGCTAGTTGATCTTCAAATGATACATGAGCAATGTGAATAACACCATTCTGAACTTGATCATGCATGAAGTGAAAATTAATGGCCACATGTTTCATGCGTGAATGAGAAACTGGATTGGAGCAAAGATGAGTAGCATCAACATTGTCGCAATAAATCACAAGTGTTTTGTGGAAATAGTTGGGGTAGATGAGTCTTGTGAGGATGGATGCAAGTGGGTTGGGGTAGGATGTGGGTTAGAGAGCGTAGGTGAGGTGCATAGTGGGGGTATTGATAGGATGGTGGGTGGGTCTTGTGACAACGCATTGCATAAAGGTGTTTAGAGGGACAAAGTTGTACATAGTGATGAGACTGGTGGTGGTGGAGGAGGAAGAAGAGAGATTATAAGGATATGTGGGACCTAGGTGAAAATAGTGTCAAATTGAGGACAAGGTAAATGACTTTGAAGAAACGTGAAGAGAAACAAATAGTTAACAAACTTGACATGAAGAGTGACAAAGATTTTGGAAGTGGAAGGATCAAGGCAAAGATATGCGCTTTGAGTGAGAGAGTACCCTATGAAGACACATGGTTTAGAGTAAGAGTCAAGTTTGTGAGTGAAGTAGGGACGAAGCTATGGGTAGCAAAGACAACCAAAGACACGAAGTTTAGAGTAGTTAGGAGAAGTGCCAAAGATTTTCTCAAAAGAAGGAGTGATTAAGGTGGGGAATGGGTATGCAGTTTATAAGATAAACAACAATGGCAAAGGCATGAGACCAAAAGGTGAGGGAAAGATAGGCATGAGAAAGAAGGAAGAGATCAGTTTCAAAAAATGTGACAATGATGTATTTTGGAATAGCCATTTTTTTCAGGGGTGTGGGGGGAGTGGTGAGGTGAGAAATACCTTGGGTGGCATTAAAATTTGCAAGATCTTGGCATTCACCTCCATTATCAGAGTAAAAGGTGATGATTTTGCAATCAAATTATTTTTCTACAAGAGCCTTAAATTAAATGAATATATCATGAATTGTGGATTTTTGCTTAAGTGGATAAACCAAATATACTTTGTGAATGATTGACAAAGATACATAATATTTAAAATCATTATAAGAGAAGTCCACACATCAGAGAAAAGATTTCAAGTGGTTGGAGGAGATATTTGTGACTTTTATTGCAATTGCAGCATGACAAAACAAACTTGATGACATAGAAAGATGACAAATCAAGTTGTAACTAAGAAACAATGTGCTTTAAATATTAGAAGCAGGGTGACCTAATCGTGATGCACTCAAATGAAGTAGTCTTGACACTAGAGAAAGCAAGTAGAGGTAATGACTTAGGAGGGAAGATCGACCACTCATACACTTCATTCTTAGTTCGACCCTTTAAAAGGATTGCCCCCATGCAAAGTTCCTTCATAAGAAACGAAAAAAGTAAGAATTCAACTGATACATGATTTGATGTGCAAAATTAAGAGATTGAAATCAAGTTTTTTTTCATACTAGGTACACAAAGACATTAATTTAAAGAAAAGGTAGTAATAGGATGATAAGAGAGGTGGAACCATATGGGTGATAGAAGCTTGTGTCATCACCAATCATGATGTGTTGATGTTAGGTACGAGGAATGAGGGATGGATTGCTCAAGGTTGGCATTAACATGATGAGAAGCACCACTATCAAGAAGCCATGATAGAGGGTTGCAAGTATGTTGACAACAAGATCAACATGAGGTTGCCATGGTGCCTAGGATGTGGTGTCGAAAGGCAGGAATGCGTGGAGGCTTGAACCAGTATGAAGCATAAGAAAGCAGCCATATGTTAGTGTGACATTGGATGTTATAAAATTTGACAAAAACCTTAGTAGAGATATTGGATGTTAGTGGGTGTTGGTCCACCTGTGATGGTACTAAATTTGGTCCGACATTGGGGGCCATAGGAGAGTGATTACTTGAGAGAAAGGATGGACACCTGCCCCTATTATGGCTAGGGGAATGAGATGAGTGCCAATTTATGTTTCGATGAGTCAGATTAGCAGTAGCAAGGAGGTGATCCAATGTAGGTTGCTTGGTATGAAGAGATGCTTCAAAATTTGCGAGCTTTTTATGGAGCTCATCAAACGTGATTGCGGTGTCATGTGCTCGAATGACATAGATTAGTTCTTTGTATTCATCATCGACACCATCAAGGATTTGCTCCATGAGATCCTCTTCATCCATTAGGGCACCAAGGAGAGCAAGTTCATCTACATGAGCTTTGACGGTTTATAGGAAGACATTGATGCTTTGTGAACCCTTGGTGGGATTCTCAAGGTGGCTATTGACTTGTTTAATGTGGCCACACAATGGTTTCACTTAGGTATTAGCA